>PVKS010013903.1:0-49674 GCA_004027875.1 Aplodontia rufa | reverse complement strand
ACTGATTTCATGCAAGCTCTGCGGAAGTAACGCCCCAAATGATCACCTGCTTGGATGAGATTACAGGGACACTCTCTTGATAGAACTATGTCCCCCAAAGGGAAGATATAATTAAGAGGTGAAAACTGTTCTGGGGGCTCTGCAGGCTTCACCTCTGATGGGTCTTCTTTTCCTGGGTGAACTACCTTTCTAAGTTGACATTTTTTTAGACCTCCAAGTAATTTCAAACAGGTAGCCAGGACTCAACAACAGGAAGACCTGCTTCAGAAGAAGGGCTCTCTGGGTCTGAGTTTCCCTCTTAGTTTCAACCTGCCCTGCCTGAGCTGCTCCAGGCCAGAGATGGCACTTGTGCACAGGGGACCCACTGCAGATCCTTAGGCTGCAGGATCTTGTTCAGCAGGTCTGGGGCAGGCTCCAGTCTCTGCAATTCAAGGAACACCCAGGACCACAATGAATCACAAGACTTCTTTTTTTTTTTTTTTTAAAGAGAGAATCCATTTCATTTAGTTTCTCATGTGGCTTTCATTGCTCGGACACTTCATTGTGTTTGTGGTACTGGAGTTTGAGCCTGTGTCCTTGCGCATGCCCAGCAAGTGCCGTAACCACTGAGTCTCCACTCCAGCCCCGTAATATGTCCTTAAAGTAGCAGTTCTCAGATTTTTTATTTCACGATCCCTTTATGTGTCTTAAAATTCTTGAGGATCCCCAAAACTTTTTTTATGTAGGTCACACCTATTGCTATTGGACTAAAACTGAGAAACTTTACCAAATACTTTATTTCATTTTAAAACACCAATAAGGGTGGGCACAGTGGCACGTACCTATAATCCCAGTGACTAGGGAGGCTAAGATAGAAGGATTGCAAGTTCAAAGCCAGCCTCAGGAACTTAGAGAGGCCCTAAGCAACTTAGCAAGACCCTGTCTAAAAATAAAATACAAAAAAGGGCTAGGAATGTGGCTCAGTGGTTAAGTGCTCCTGGGTTCAATCCCTGGTACCAAAAATAAATAAATAAAACACCAATAGGTCCATTACAATATTTTTATATAGCTTAATAGATAACAGTGAGACCATCATCTGCTTCTACATTTCAACAGCTATGGCAGGTTATTCTGGTTGAAATAAAGGAAAAAACTTTGGCTATACACAACAGTTGGGAAAAGTTGAATATTCTAATAGCCTTTTCAGATAATTAGAAATATTCCTTTTTGTTACTACACCAAAACTTGGTTAAGTGGGAGTTTCATAAAGGTTGGTTTCCTGGGGAACTGGTAACCCTACCAATGAATGCTCTGCACTCCCCTAAGTTGAAGTCCATGGGTCTATTCTGTACTTTGACTGGATCTTTTATTCGTCTATAATTCTGTAACATCAGACACTGGTCATCTGGAGGACAGTGCCACGAAGTTATGTAGATCTTCCAAATGTTTCCTTACAGTTTTTTAAAAATTGCATTTGTTAACATCACCTCTCTCTTATCACAAGTCTTTGGGAAGCTGCCACGCTCACAATGGCAGGCAGTACAACTTTTCTTAAATTCTCGTGTTCATTTGAAAGTTCAAGCTTTCTCACTGGCAACAGAAACTCAGTTATGTACCAGGAAATGACTAGCATATAACCTCGTTTGTTCTATAAAAACTGTACGTCAAGCACTCAAGTCTGAACGTCAGTTGTTCTTTCAGGTAGAAAATGGCACTCCATGAAAAATGCAGCTAGCACAGCTCGCAGCCCGCCCGGTCACCCAGGGTTAGGGGAGTATTTAGGTATGCCTCCTGTCTCAGCAGCGAGTATTAGCAGATGGGCGGCAACTAACACTTTCACCGTTCTTTCCCAGTAGTCTGAAGTGAAACGATGTTTCTGTTACTTTTTTTAACTTCGAATAACATGGCAATGAAGAACACGGCCAGCTCAGTCTGAGACTAACACACTGATCTGAGCGCACAGCGCTGCAGCCCGGCCCACGGGGGCACCTCAGCCACTGCTGTTCACCACCGGTGCGAGGCCAGCACAGCAGGAAGTGGAAATAACATCTCATGTCGCTATGCTTTCTAACTCAAGGACCCCCTGGAAAGGGCTCTGGTGGTCCCTAGCAGTCTATGGACCACACTTTCAGAAATCGTGGAGGAGGAGCGTATGAGCAGAGGCTGGGAGGACTGAGAACTTCCTCAGGGTTATAAGCAATGGTAATTTATAGTTGCGTTGTTCTGGACCTGGAATACTGCTACAGTATTTACAGCATCCAAAGATGATTTTTCAGGGAAAGGAAAATAAGCATTTTCATTTCGCACATGGCCAAGGCCACCTGACTGTTTCGCGCTGCATCGCTCATCTTAATGATGAGCCAGTATTTCACTTCAAGGTTGGTCTTGGGTCCTCCGCAGATCACGCCGCTGCACGTGCAGCCTTGTTTGCACAACACAGACGGGCCACGCACAACGTACCGAAGAAGGAATAGCAACAGCTGTTAATTTCATCACTCGGATAATGAGTTAAACGTGAGGATATTACCGTTTAACTGTTTTTATATATTTAACATCACAGCTGAAATAAAGACAAGTTTGCGTCCTGATTTTCCGCTTAATTATTATTATTAATGTTCTTTAGTGATACGGGGCTTGAATTGAGCAGGACTCTATCACTGAGCTACACTAAAACCATAATACACTTTTTAAAAAGTTTAAATATAGATTTTCTACAATTTATTATAAGGCTCCAGATAAAATCCAATGCTGATATTCTCCCAAATTAAATGGCTCTGAAGCAAGTTAAACATCCACCCAGGCACACATACATGCACACTGTTACAGAGAAGAACGCTTTTCTGAATTGGGTAATTTGGGAAATTTTTATCAGCAGCTTTTAAGAATCTTACTGAGAAAAAAAAAAAAAGAAAAAAACTCATCTTTTGCTCTCTCTCAAAAAAAAAAAAAAAACCTATAAATCAAAAATTACAAAATTTGTTACCTCCAGTTTAACCACAAAGGACACAGAGACAAATGGTGGTGTGGCTGGTACTGTGGAAGCCAGGTCTTCTGAAGGCTTCCTTTTGTTTGTGCTTCAGTGTCCTCATGCAATTCTGAACCCCGTCCAGTGCCTAGCATCGGGCAGCATCGCCTCCTCCCTCCAGAAGGGTTGGTGAACAAGGAACCAATTGTCAGGAGAAAGTTACCCAATTATGCTTTTCCTATCAACTTAAGAAGAAGTGAGAAACAGTCTGGCTTCCTGATACTTACGTCAAGGAAAGGATGGGAATTTCAGTCTTTTCTCTGACACTGAGAGATCTGGACAAGTTTCTAAATTTCACCAGGCCTCAGTCTCCCCAACAGTACAATAAGGAAAGAATTAAGTAGTTCAATGAGGAATCATTCACGTTCTACCCAAAGCAACAAGTTCCGTTTATACAAATGATTTAAAGTTAGCTTCTCCCTTCCTCATATGCCATGTTTCTATTAATCTGAAATTTGCTTCACAGACTCAATATTCAAATTATGTAGTTTGGTTTCTTTGCTAGAACAAAAGTAAAGGATTTCATAAATTAGGAAAGAAATACTGTGGGCCCACTTTTTGATGGTTACGAAATTATTTAAACTTTCCCTGGTCAGTTTTATGTTACTAAATGGAATTTTCAATAAAATTCTAAAGAAAATTCATTTCACAGTTAAGATCTTCAAATTGAAGATATTTTACGTCATTTCTTAGTTTTTTTCTCCTCTGTCCAGATTAGAATAATAGGCCTGAAAATCGTAAAGTAGCCCACACTCTAAAACATCTTTCAATCTTTCTTTCTTTCTTTCTTTCTTTTAAATAGAGAGGGACAGTGAGAGAGAAAGAGAAGAGAAACAATTTTTTATTTAGTTTTTCATGTGGCTTTTGTTGCTTCAAGACTTCAAACTCGTGCTGGGGTTCAAACTCGCGCACTTTGGGCACGCTGTAACTGCCTAGCCACCACTCCAGCCCCAATATTTCTTTTCTTCTTCTTCTTCTTTTTTTTAAAGGAGAGAGGGAGAAAGTGAGAGAAAGAGAATCAATTTCATTTTTTCATCTGGTCTTTGCTTCTCCAACAGTTGTATAAGGCAAGGGCTCCAGCCCTGATATTTCTTTAGTTTGGTGGGCATTTAAATCCCATCTAAATAATGGTACAGCGGTGGGTAAACCAGGTTCCAGCCACAAGATAGGTTTAATGAATACTGGTGAGCTTCAGGTACCCTTTGAGTTTTAAAATTCTGCAAGGCTCTATAAACTATATTTCCTATCAGTTTTACAAAATTGTGTCTAAGCTGGGAATGGCCTCAACCTCATCCTCCATTCACAAGAATCATCTGTTAGAAACAGTACTTCTTCACTTGTAAAGACAAAATGTGTCAGAAACCCTAAGTTTTTATAAAAGCTGAGAACACAAGTTAGAATATAATTTCTATTAAACAAATTCAGTTACAAAGAGACTTAACAGTTTACCGATCCAGCTATTCAATAAGTGAGAGATTTATTCAACACTCTTGCAGAGCCTCGATATCTACTGTACAGAACTCAGAGTGTGCTCCTCTAAAGGGATATGGAGCTGAAGCTCAACAGCCAAAGCACACGCAAGAAGAAATTATCTGCTTTGAGAACATAGTAAAAAATACTGGCTGCTTTATATGAATAGGAAAGGGGCAATTCTACTAGCAGAAAATAGGTAATAAGTAGAGAATTTAACTTCAAAATCTGCTTCATGCCCGAAGGATACAATTTCTAAAATCTACAGTACTGAGGATCAAATACAGACATTTTTAAAAGGCAAGGCATACTTATTCTAAAGAACAATTTGGCAGCATGTATCAAGATCTTTAAGGGGCTCAAGCAGTGGCTCAGCACTTATGGCACTTGTCTGGCAAGTACTAGGACACTGGTTCGAACTCCAGCATCCATGCACACAACGAAGTGTCAGAAACAAAAGCCACATGAAAACCTAAACAAAATTGATTCTCTCTCACTGTCCCTCTCTCTTTAAAAAAGAATGAAAATGAGACTGTGACCAGTTTCCAAATGGCTCATTGTTAGCCAAAGAAGGAATGCCATTTACCACTAGTGAGTTAATTATTAATTTGTGTTTGATTATGGAAGCCAAAGAAATAGGTTCACCAAAATAAGGCTATTAACCATTCAGTGAGAACAGTTGCTCAGAGTTGAGGACATCAGGAATAACCATCAACTAACTATTAATTAAAAAGCAAGACAAGGGCTGGAGCGGTGGCTCAATGGTTACAGCACTTGCCTGGCATAAGTGAGGATGCGGATTCAAACCTTAGCACCACGTACACAACGAAATGTCAGAGCAACAAAAGCCATGTGAAAAACTAAATAAAGTTGATTCTCTCTCTCTCTGTGTCCCTCTCTCAAATACACACATACATACATACACACAAGCAAGACAAATGACTTCAAAAGCTTTTTAGCTGGATTTAGTACCAACAGTAATCAGGAGCCAACGCTGAGTCTGAAGTGCCTGCAGAATCAGCCTGTAAGAATGGCATGTGGGAGAAACCACACGTGAGTATTTCCAAAGCTGAGAAAACAATTAAATCAGTGCACTCTAAACTGGAACACACTAGGCTTTTACAATGGATGGTGATAAAAATATGTATGGAGCAGAAAAGGATTGCACAGGAAACTGCTTATGAAAAGGGTTGCCCTGGTTTTACTGACAGCTGCTTTGAGAAACACAGGAGTCTATCATATGTTACTGAGCTACCGCTGTGAAGAACAAATTCAATTTGCTCTTGTGAAACTGAGCAATCATGAGTTCTGTGAATTTTTGGTAGAAGTAAAAGGTGAATATTCTGACTTGCCCTGCCACAGTTCAACGGTTTCGCAGTGGTAAAGTTTTGCTGAAATTTTTTAAGCACAAGGATAAATCTTACTATTTAAAAAACAAAACAAGAACTACCCTTAACTGCCACTGTTCAACACTGGTTTTGGAAATTAGCTTTGGGGAAGAGTTAATTCTATTTTTGAAGGAATTCAACCCCAAATTATAAGGTAAAACAGTCTTTTTGGTGAAGCTTATACTCTGGTAAAGTCATTGCAACAACTAGCATTGTTAGAATTGGAAGCAACAGCAACCTGCTTTATATTCTTTCTCTGCTCTCAAAAATTAAAACAAGAAGTGAGACCTCCATTCCCATCCAAATTTGCATGGTTATACATTTCCAAATTCAAGCTAGAATCCCAGCAGCATCTTTCAGATCCCAGTTCAAGTGCAAAGGAACTCTTTGTATTTCAAAATCCATTTAACTGCAAATAAAGAGCTTCCCTCTAACCTTCAGCTGCACGTGGCTGAACTGCAAGGATGACATGCTAAGAGACAAACACTGAGAATCTAACAATTCTACAAATGTCTTCCAAGCCAAAACTGCACTCAGTCAAGTCCCAGGCTCCCTTGGCAGCCTCGCTCTTTGTACAAAGACGATTTCTTTTCATGCTAGGGCCTTGGACATGCTAGGCAAGTACTCACCACCAAGTTATACTCACAGCCCAAAGACCTTTTCAAGAAAGAACTTGAAAAGCATAAAACTTCATTAAGACAGAATATTAATGGATAAACAATTGCACTTGATTTTGAATGAACACTAAACATTGAGCCTCAATAACCAAAATGTTAGCCGGGTGTGGGGGCACAGGCCTGTAATCCCAGCAACTAGGGAGGCTGAGGCAGGAGGATCCGAAGTTTAAAGCCAGCCTCAGCAACTTAGTGAGATCCTGTCTCAATATAAAAAAAGAAGAAGGGCATGGGATGTAGCATAGTGGTTTAAGTGCCCCTGGATTCAATCCCTGGTACCAAAATAAATAAATAAGCAAAATGTTATCCCTACCAAAAGAATCCCATTGTTCTTATTCATAAAACCATGTGTACACCATTTTATTAGTATATTTTGAATTTTATCAATAAAAATTTTGGGGAAATTTGTGCTCTTTTGTTATAGGAATACTTAAAATAATGCCCTTCATTTTGTCTCTTGACATGCAAACCCTAAAATTTTATACTATGTGGGCCTTTAGGGAACAGTTTTCTGACTGCTATTCTAGGTCAATGGATTTGGGTTTTGTTTCTGAGACAGAGTTTCCTTATGTTGTCCAGGCTGAACTTGAACCCCCCGGAGGCAGTAATCCTCCTACGCTTGGAACCACAGGCATATGCCATAGTGCCAGCTTAGACCAATGGTTCTTATTCCTGGTAGTTCACCAGAAATGCCTAATGGGCTTACTGAAAATACAGGTTCCTAGGTGTACCGCACATCTGCCAAGTCAAAATCTTAGCAATCTCTAAAAGACATGACTCTGATATGTTCATCCCCAGCATCACTTCAAGTATGAACATACATTTTATTCAAAATTGGATTTTATATTTATATCATCTTTTGAGACTGATCATATTAAATTAACATTTTTTAGCCTTTAATTTTCTTTTCTTTTCTTTTCTGTACTGGAGGATGAACTAGGATTTGCACATGCTAGGCAACCATTCTACTCCTGACAAATCAGCTTTTCAAAAGTCTTGTAAAAATGCTACAATATTAAGAAACTAGATTAGGGGGCTGGAGTAGTGGCTTGGCGGTTATGGTGCTTGCCTAGCATGCATGAGGACGTAGGTTCAAACCCCAGCACCACGTATACAATGAAGTGTCACAGCAACATGAAAAACTAAATTAAAAAAAAAAAAAGATTCTCCCTGTCCCCCTCTCTCTTGTTTTGTTTTGTTTTTTTTTTAATAAAGAGAGAGAGACAGTGAGAGAGACAGAGACAGAGAGAAACAACTTTATTTAGTTTTTCACATGGCCTTTGTTGCTCTGACACTTAGTTGCGTACGTGGTGCTGAGGTTTGAGCCCGGGTCCTCGTACTTGCCAAGCAAGCGCCGAAACCGCTGAGCCACTGCTCCAGTCCCTGTCCCTCTCTCTTAAAAAATAAAAAAAGAAACTAGATTAGCAATTTAACTTTTTTATCTTATTGTAAAAGTAGGTTTAAATTTCAAGCAGCATTTTACATACTTCATAATTCAACTAAGTCTCACAAAACAAAATCAGGCCTTCATTAGAATACCTGGATTGCTAATAAACAATAAAATTAAGTATATATGTATTTATATATACATACACACACACACACACACACACACACACACATATATATATATATATATATTTAAAGACAGGGAAAGAGAAAGAATCAATTTTATTTAGTTTTTCACGTGGCCTTCATTGCTTGGACACTTTGTTTTGTACGTGGTGCTGGGGTTTGAATCCATGTCCTTCAGCATGCCAGGCAAGTACTGTAACTGCTGAGCTACCACTCCAGACCCTACATATAATTTTTACTTAAAAAAAAAAAAAACCAGGCATTTTCAGATAAGCTTTACTTTCCACTTTACTACAGTCCTAGCTGCTGCCTTTCCCCTGAAGCCTATTTTCAATGTATACCAGAGTCCACATGTAGCCTACAAACCTTTAATCTTACTGAGATTCCAAGACAGGATTCCAAGTTCAAGTTAAAAATTAATGAACCTGGTCCTCTAGATACAACCGTGTTAAGCTGCTAAAAGTACAAATGAGAAAAGTTACTAGAGCTGCTAATTATATTTTAGCAATAGGACCATAAGGAACTTGATACCTTAATTACACTTACAAAATTAATTTGCTTCTTTAATCGATACTTTCTGGTCAGCAATGAAGACAAAAGTCAGGGAATAAGAATGAAGCCTTTTGAGCTAGTGGCATATACCTGTTATCCCAGTAACTCAGGAGGCTACACAGGAGGATTCCAAGTTCAAGGCCAGACTCAGCTACTTAGCAAGGTCCTAAGCAACTTAGCAAGGTATCAGAATTATCAGGGGCAGCCAGGCATAGTGGCACACACCTTGAATCCCAGCAACTCGGAGCTGAGACAAGAGGATTGCAAGCTCAAAGCCAGCCTCAGCAACTTTGAGAGGCCCTTAGTAACTCAGCAAGACCCTGTCTCAAAATAAAAAATAAAAAGGGCTAGGTTCAATTGCCAGTATCAAAAAAAGAAAGAAAAGAAAAAAAGATGGAACCTTCTTGAATTCCTCCTTTTTATCTTCTACTCAACTCTGTTTTCTTCCAATCTGCACCCTATATGTCAAACACACTTTCCAGAGAGCCTAGCCTTCCCTACTGGGTAATGGTTTCTTTAAAGAAATACAGCATTTTTGTTGTTGTTGTTGGTGCTTGTTTGGTACCAAGGATTGAACCCAGGTGTGCTTAACCACTGAGCAACATTCCTGGCCCTATTTATTTTGAGACAGGGTCTTACTAAGTTGCTTAGGACCTTGCCAAGTTGCTGAGGCTGGCTCTGAACTTGTGATCCTCCTGCCTCAACTTGTTGTGATTACAGGCATGCACCACTGTGCCTGGCTAGGTTTTATTTTTTAAAAAAGGATGCTGTGTTACTGACAAGTTTAATACTGGGAAGTTCATTTAACTGAGAAATGTTAGGGAAACTTATAGATGATCAAAGATACAATGCACTGTGCTGCTTGGTCAAAATGTATGTATCAAGAAGTATCCAAAATGGGAGAAAGAACAGTCTTGATGGTAAGTGCTAAATTAGCTAGGGTTAACATTTCATGTCTGAATTCGCTAGCTAGTCCCAAGTGATCACACAAACATTATCACCTACTTTTCTCTAAAAAACAAGCTCCAGGGGCTGGAGTGGTGACTTGGTGGTCACTGTACTTGCCTGGCATGCACAAGGACGTGGGTTGAAACCCCAGCACCACATATACAGCGAAGTCTCAGAGCAACAAAAGTCACATGAAAAACTAAATAAAATTCTCTTAAAAAAAAGAAAAAAGAAAGAAAATGCTGTGCATCCTCCTGCAACCTCTACCTAAGGTTCTCCCCACACACCTCTCTCCATCTCCTGTTCTGAGGATCTTACTCTTATATAGGAAGAAACAGCACAATAACTAACTTATCCTCCATCTTATAGATGAAAAGTCTGAAGGTCAGAGAAGTTAGGTGGTTTAGCCAACAAAGTTATTTCAGTTGCAGAAATGGAAAGAGAACTATTTTAGTTTTCTGAAACAAGAATTTCAGATATAATGATTTTTCAGTCTAGTTTTCTCCCCCACCTCTACTGCTACTTCCCAACTCTACAATCACATTCTTCACTCAATGTCTTTTGAACTGATGGTTTATACCTCTCACTGCACTTTGTTTTTACATGCAGTCCTGTATATAAACATCTAGATTCAAAGTCCCTTTGCTATACCTCTCTGTATCCCAGAATAGGAATGTTACCTTATACACAGCAAGAGCTACATAAACATCTGTTGAACTTTCTGTATTTTAACTTCCTCTTTATAACATCCTGTTTCCATCTTATTATTTCTGCAAATGTCAGTCATTACAAATATAATATATTGAGCAGGAAGATTTTTAAGTACAAAGGTCTATCACTAAATTCCATTTGTTTATAAAGATGCAGATGCTAGCCTGTTGCGGGGGTGCACGCCTGTAATCCCAGAGACTCAGGAGGCTGAGGCAGGAGGATTGCAAGTTCAAAGCCAGCCTCAGCAACTTGGGAGAGGCCTAAGCAACTTAGTAAGATCCTGTCTCCAAATAAAACATAAAAAGGGCTGGGGATGTGGCTCAGTAGTTAAGCATCCCTGGGTTCAATCCCTGGTATCTCCCAAATATATAAATAAACAAAATAAAGATGTAAATATCAACAGTAGAAAATCAAGAGATGAACTTGAAATGATTTGACTGTCATTCTGAGGCATGAAGTGCATTACTTTTTTTTAATACGTCTGAATACTGTGAAAAGCACTAGAGGCAGTGGTATGGGGAAGATACTAAGGCAAAATGGAAATACAATACTCTATGCAAGTCATTAAATGTTATCATCAATCAAAAGGACATACCATAAAAGTGGTAAAGTATCCAGGTACTTCAAAGAGAATAATATTCTGATAGAATGTGGAAGGGTCAAAGATGATGATAAATATTCAGGATTGTCTTTTCTGAGGAGATTAGAAGATTTCAGAATACTTCTAAAGTAGCTGAGTGGTAAAATGCACACTTGTAATCCCAGTGGCTCAGGAGGCTGAGACAGGAGGAGAATCTCAAGTTTGGGGCTAGCCTCAGGCATTTACAGAGGCCCTCAGCAATTTAGTGAGATCCCATCTCACAAAAAAAAATGACATAGGGCTGCAGCTTAGTGGTTAAGCGGTCCTGGTTTCAATCCCCAGTACCCCTTCCCCTGTCCCCCTCCAAAAAAAATCCAAGTAACCTCCAGGCAGGGCTGGGTCTACCCCAGGACTAGATCTCCAGGGATGGTAAAGAATCAGGTCATGCAGAATCTGCAGATTTTCAAATGGTTCGTCACAGGAAGTACATACCCTAATTACTAATGCTGAGAAATCTGACAAGTATCAAATTTTGATAATGAGAATTTGAAGCAATATGTATTATAGATATAATTAACTTCATTTACTGGAATATTTTATAGACTATGATTAAAGTCAGAAAACGACAGAATTGAAATGGGCTTTTTAAAGTAAAATGAACCACCACTGCTTAATCTTATAAAATGTCAAAAAGTTAATTGTAGACTAATTATGTCTATAAATGGCAAAACAAGACATTCACTTTAAAAGAAAGCTACAGAGCTGGGGCAGCGGCTCAGCAGTTACGTCGCCCTGCTCAGCACACGGGAGGATGTGAGCTTGAACCCCAGCACCACGTACACAACTAAGCGTCAGAGTAATGAAACACACATGAAAAACAAATAAAATTGATTCTTCCTTGCTTTCTCACTGTCCCTCTCTATTAAAATATATATGTATATATATATATATATATAATAAAATAGTGAATTTTAAAATATCCCATTTTTATGCACTGAGACCCTTTTAGTTATAAGACTGGTATCATCTACAACTGTCTTCTGTTCCAAAGTAAACAGAAGTTCAAGAAATATTAAAATTATGGGCTAGACGACTCATGAGGCTGAGGCAGGAGGATCACAAAATCAAAGCCAGCCTCAACAATTTAGTGAAACAGTGATTCAAAATAAAAATTAAGAAGGTCTGGGGATATAGCTCAGTGTAAGCAGCCCTGCATGGCCTCCCTGATAACGAAGAAACAACCATTTTTAAAAAAATTACGGTCTGGAGAGGTGGCTGTGTTGGGAAAACGGAAACCGGATGAAAAAATAAAATTTTAATCTCTAAATCTCTAAAAAAAATAAAAAAAAAAAATATATATATTTTAAAAGAAAACTCAGCTGGAGCAATGACTTGGTGGTTACAATGTTGGAACCCCAGTACCCCGTACACAACAAAGTGTCAAAGCAATGAAGGCCACATGAAAAACTAATTAAAACTGATTCTCTTACTCTCTCACTGTCCCTCTCTCTCTTAAAAACAAAACAAAACAAAAACAAAAACCCGATATTATCAAGATAAGTGGTTAAAACTTTTCTTTTAAATCTAAATATACGTGCTAGTGAAAATGATTGTATAAATCAAAATTAATATGCAATTTCTCTTCACATAGAGAAATCCATGAGCTGGAGCTATAACAGGACAGAACATTTCCTGAAGCACAAGGGTACTACAAAACAGCCAAGTGCTCTCGGGGGTTCACACACATCCTATGCATATTTAAGTCCTTCTATCTGCAAGTCCAGAATATTTTAGGAAACAAAAAGATCTAAGAGAAAACTAGTAATCTATACATACTCCCTAAACTATTACAACTGTGAACTCTCTTAGTGTAAGGTTTTGTATATCTATAATATGACTTTAATTTCCATAATAAATTCAGGGCAAATGTTACCTGAATATTAATCAGGCAGGGTTCATTAAGCATACGCTTGGCACAAATATAAACTTATTATCTTGCCTTTCAAAGAGACAAGCAAGTTCTGCCAGTGATTCACATTTGTATCACTACAGCTTTAGTCCTGAAAACATCATGATGAAGTCTCCCCTAAATAAGACTTCAGGATAATATTCCATGAATAGACTCTGTATTAGAAGCTTTTCCTTCTTGCATCGACTTAAAACCATCCTATTTCAAATATTTGAAATAAACTTGCTCTATAAAGGGTTCCATGTCTTCTCTACTTCAATTTTTATTGCAAAATAAAAAACAACCAAGAACTGCTTGAGCCGGTCTGAGTTGGCTACCGTGGGCTTTGCACACTCTCCTCCAGTTTTACTTCTCCTTTCTTTCAAAGCCCTTCAACATTCTCGTCTTGCCTGAGGTCCACACAGAACCTATTTTATTGTTCCTTATCTTTCAGACTGCTTTTTTTTTCTTTTTAATGATTGTGTCTATTCCTTTTTCTCTGGGGGAAAAAACAAGATACCTGATGTGAAGCAGAGCATGTGTTCTATTAAGTGGAGCACTGCCACTTCTGCTATTAATATAAAGTGCTACCACTGATGTCTTTTTGTCTGGTTCATGAAGAGCAACATACTTTTTACCTTCACCCAAGGAAAACAAATTATTTTCCTTTGCACTACAAATATATCAAAATTAAGTAGACTCCAACAAGTGGATGCAGTTTCAAATTTCTTGTTAGCATTTGCCATGTACATTAAGACACCTAAAAGAGCCCAAATTAGTAAATTACATTTCAAAGTCTACCTCAGTACTTGAAAAGCTTTTTCTTTTTCTTTTTTTTAAAGAGAGAAGAAAGAATCAACTTTATTTTTGCTTTCCAATATGGCTGTTGTTTCTCCAGCACTTAGTTGTGAAGGTGGTGCTGGCAAACCTGGGTCTTTGTGCATGCCAGGCAAGCGCTCCAACTGCTAAGTCACTACTCCAGCCCAGTATCTTTCCAGACCAATCTAAGATAGTTTATAATAGCCTAAGTCAAATTTCCCAAAGAATACTGTCTTTGTCTTGTTTAGGTAAAAATTTATTTCAACTTTTTCTAGCATATAAGCTATAAAACTAGTGCACAATATTAAAAATAAGAGATTTTTAGCTGGGCAAAGGGGCACACACCTGTAATCCCAGTGACTTGGGGCGCTGAGGCAGGAGGATTGCAAGATCAAAGTTAGCCGCAACAACTTAGTGAGTTCCTGAGCAACTTAGAGAAACCCTGTCTCAAAATAAAAAATAAAAGAGGCTGGGGATGTGGCTAAGTGGTTTGGCATCCCTGCACCTAGCTAATAAATTCCTCTTCATATCAAGTTTTTCAGTTAGAATTATCACCAAAATAATTTATGGCTAACAATCTTAATGATCTGAATTTTCTAAGAGTATTCCGGTAGTCTTGCCAATTCCCAATTTCCAAACAAAATGTGCAACAGTTTGGAAGTCACAAAAAGGATCTTATTTTGTAAAACACTTCATGCTACAGAAATAAAGAAAACAGTTTAGCTATACGTCCAGTAAGTATTTATAAATATAAAAGTCTCCTAAGATATTCGATCTTATTATTTATGAAAGTAAAAGAACAAACTTTAACTGGGAGAAAGGAGTTTCCTACCGGAAATGGGCTCACTCTAACTCCTGATCCATGGCAAGATGATCCGACCCTACACGCTACCATTTAGCACCATTATCCTTGTTCATAAGAACTTCCCGTTTAAGCCAAAAGTTCCCATCCATTTGTAAAGAAAGCCTTACTGGCCTTTTGAGAAAAAAAACACTTCCAGGAAATGCTAATGTTGCAACATTAAATGAGTAGGATATAAGGCTGTACAGAAAGTACAGAAGAGTTTATCTCAACGTCCAATGTTGCATTCAAATGCAGGAAGGAAATACACCAACCAAACTGTCAACAAAGATGTCCTGGGTAGGTGGTATAGTGGTGAACTAGATGATGTTTTTTCCCCTCAGCAAATATGTAGGTTTTAAAATTTACACTTTAAAAAAGCTAATTTGGTTTCTGGAGCCTGTAAGTTATTCCCTCAAAATAAACTACTTTCCTGCTCTTCGGTTTTTATATAAAACCAAGTTTCAAGGCTTGAAAAATTCCTCAAATAGTTTTTTTGTTTGCTTGCTTTGGTACCAGGGATTGAACCCCGGGGGCACTTAACCACTGAATCACATCCCCAGCCCTTTTTACATTTTATTTTGAGACAGGGTCTCACTAAGTTGCTGAGGCTGGCTTTGAACTCGAGATCCTCCTATTTCAATCTCCCGTATCACTGGGATTACAGGCGAGTGTCATTGTACCGGGTCTCAAATAGTTTTTTGAAAATAGCCAATCATGTATAATTGCCAAGTGCACACAAAGAAATATTTAGCTTTACCAGAAGTAGAACCTTTTTTTTTTTTAATACCAGGGATTGAATCCAGGGACACTTAACCACTGAGCCACATGCCCAGTCCATTTTATTTTTTGTTTTGAGACAGCTGCTTAAGGCCCAGCTAAGAAGCTGAGGCTGGCTTTGAACTTGCGATCCTCCTGCCTCAGCCTCTCAAGCCGCTGAATTTCAGGTGTGCACCACTCCCAGCCAGACCCAGACAGAACTAGAACTCTTTACAGCAGTAAATTATTTTTTTCTGATTCCCAAAAAGAAATGACCTCAATTGTTCAATTTTAAAAACAAACTGCATGCAGTCTTCCAACAGAGGACATACTTCCCAAACACAGTTTCAATTCCCCTGCAATCTAAAAGAGAGCTGTGTAAGAGTTCTTCATACCCCAGAAGTTGTCATCAATGTACACCAGATGGAAAGTTGCTCTATAATGATGTTACAATACCCCAAAACAAACATTACACAACAATCAACATTAACACAGTATTCTTTCCCTAAGATCACAGAAGAGGTTAAGAGGAAGCCCCAAAGCACTTTAGTGCAGATTTAATGTTCAGTCCGTTATCCTGAACCCTCTCACCAGCAGAAAAGATCCACTCTGCCCTCAAGGAGCATCGACTACCTTCCTCACATTCTTCCATCAAGCACGTCCGACAGCAAAGCAGTACAACCTGCAAATACTTTTCTTTCCTTTCCTCCCCTTCCTCCCTTCCATCTTTCCTTCCATCTTTCTTTCTTGGTGTGGTACTAGGGATTGAACCCAAGGACGTTTTATCCCTGGACTGCATTGCCAGTCCTTCCAATTTTTAAATTTTGAGACAGGGTCTCACTAAGTTGCCAAGGCTGTCCTCAAATTTGCAATCCTCCTGCCTCAGCCTCCCAAGCAGCTGGGATTACAAGCATGTGCCACTGTACCTGGAAACCTGCAGATATTTCTAAATACTGCTGAATATGGAAACTAGCTCAAAATTTATAATGGCACATCAGTTCCTGTTTCCAAGTCACTCTGGTTAATTTTGTTATTATGGGAAGCATAGTTATGAGTACCAGACTTGGGCTATGGAGTCGTGTGGGCCTGAGTTTGAATCTTAGCTCTAGCACCAGAACTGGTGTGTCCTCAACTTCTATTTGTCCTTAACTGTGGATGAACAATGTTTTATGCACAAAATGAAGTGAAGTGGGCTCATGCTTTCTTAGGTCCTTCTGAGGTTGATAAAAATTTACTGATTCTGTATCACTGCCAGGCACTGTGGTGCACCCCTGTAATCCCTGTGGCTTGGGATGCTGAGGCAGGAGGATCACAAGTTCCAAAACAGCCTCAGCAGCTTAGCGAGGACCTGAGAAACTTGGTGAGATACTACTCAAAATAAAAAATAAAAAGGGCTGGGGATGTGGCTCAGTGGTTGAGCACCCCTGGTACCAAAAGCAAACAACAACAACAACAAGAAACCTTAGTGACTCTGTATCATCAAGCAGCACACAACAATGCGTTTATCTCATCATTTGCCGCTACTCACCACCAGTTGATGACTTGTCTGCTCCCCACTGAGCTTGGGGCCCCATGAAGGCAGACCAGAGTTCACTTCAGTTCCTAGGGTCTCATCTGGGCCCAGAACACAATATGAGCAGGTATATTCAATACATGTTTGCTCAAGCATGAATTAGCATCAGGTATGTATAACTGAGCACGTTACTGCCCCCACTAAACGGGAAGTGAATATGTAAAGTAATCAAGTACATGTGGCCCTCACTATCTACAGGTTCCACTCTGGATTCAACCAACCAAGGGTTGAAAATATTCAGAAAAAGAATTCTACCTGTATTGAAAAGGTACTTTTGTCATTATTCCCTAAATAATAATGTAAACCCCTATCTGCATAGCATTTACATTGTTATTAAGTATTAGTCATCCAGATGTAATTTAAAATTTCTGAGAGGAAATGGGTAGGTTATATGCAAATATTATGTCATTTTATATAAGGGACTTGAGCATCCAGATTCGTGTACCTTAGGGAGTCCTGGAACCAATCCACTATGGATACTGAAGAAGAGTTGTACAAAGTGAAAACCACCTCTGTGTTTACCTGGTGTTAACAGATCAGCAATACTGTTAACCGACAGAGCTCTTCCGAGTGAGATTAAAAGAAATTGGTTAAAATAAATACAATGTCCTCTTGAACTTTAAAAAGGTCTGAAAAACCACAACCTGTGAGGCAGGTGGCTGCAAGTACTGCAAAAGGGAAATGAGAACGGTCAGCCTGACTTCAAGTGAGTCTTCTCTACTTCCTCACCTCTCTTCCCTCTTCTAGTCAGGCCTCTCCCTTCCCACATCACCTGCCAGTCCGCACACAAAACCTTCCCGTTGCCAAAATCAGTAGACGTCGTTCTCCACCTTATCAGAACAATGGCACAAGGCACCACTAATCACTGCCTTCTTCTTGAAACACTGTCCCGGCCTCCAAGGCATGAGACATTCCTGAAATTCTCCTCTTTCTGCTATTTCTGCTCTCATGTCCACCTCTGAACATTCTCAAAAGATGTGACGATCCCTTGAGACTACCACGAGCCCAAATCTCTTCTCTCTTTAAACCCTTTCCCTGATAAATCATATCCATTACATAGGCTTTAAATAGCACCCGGATAGAACTCATTTCTATGTCTAGCCCAAAAACCCGTCCCCCATAACATACACTTTTCTCCCTTGCCCCATGTCCATCTGTCAGATCCAGTGGTTTTCCCTAACAACTGACCTTGAATTTAATTTCTTCTGTTCATTTCTCTGGCCACCACCCAATGACAAGTTGCTCATTTTGCTAGAGTCTCCGAACTCTAGAACTGGTTGGCACCCAGGACTGGGCCTGACACCAAGGATCTCCCCACTTCCTCACAAAAGCCTGAGAGATCTTGCCTAAAATCCTTTGTTGGCCTCCTAATGCACTAAGAGAAACCCACTTTGTCTTTGAAGTGGGCTACAGGCCGCCGAGCAGTGGCTGGCTACTGGCTGCTGACTGTCTCCCTCCAGGTGAGACCTCCTTGACAGGCAGGAGGCTTTTTCCATCCTTGCACGCATGCTCCTTCTGCCTGGAGAATTCATTCCCTTCCTTGCTTGGCTGACAGTCTCATCCGTGGGGTCTTACCCAGAATGTCACATCCTTGGACCAACCTCTTGGTCTCTCACTGCTTCCTGTTTCTTCAGTGCACTGATCACATGAATGATTATATATTGGTTTGTTTGCCTATTTAGCAAACAACTAACATCTAAGCTCAACAGAGATTGCATTAATTTGGCCTGCTAGCAAACACCCAGCCCACAAGAAGGTGCCAGCTTCCTCAACAGGTGAGCAAGAACATGTAACTGCACTTGCCAAAGCTGCCAAACCACCCAAGAAGGCTATGAGAGCTGATAGAGAGGAAAGGGCTCCTGTATGCTGCTACCCAGGGCTTTCCTGCCCTCATTTTCACATTAGAGAAAAGAATTCACACAGCTATAATGAAACTGGATACACTTCAAGTAACTCTCTAAACCTTGGTGCATGCACACAGAATAAAATGTTATTACATATAAAAATAATCAGTCATAAAAATGTATTTCTGCAGAATGAACTTTTTCATAAAATACTCCTTTTTCAAGAGGAAGACACCAGGCTAGGCTATAGCTCAGTGGTAGAGCAGTTGTATATTATGCATGAGGCCTGGGTTCAATCCCCAGTACCACCAAAAGGAAAAAAATAATGATACGACACATTAAGGCCAAACATGCAAAGTACTGTACAAGAGGGACCCTAGGTTCTGGTACTAAATTGTACCATCAACTGCTAAACTGTATTTAATCAAAACAAGCTATGATTAAGTTGTCAGGAAAAAATTCAGCAAGTCTAACTCTCCTTGTCCTAGTCTAGAGGTGAAATGTAGATAACGTACATTGTTAACAGTTAAAAGTTCCTACCTTTCTTTAAGCTGCAAATAAGGACAGTTTTAATGTATCGTGGTAAAGTTAGAAAGCATTGTATTACAAATGTTTTATCTGAATTGCTGAAACCACACTATTTAATTTTTTATTCATTCATTTGGAGACATGGTCTCACCAGGTTGCCCAGGCTGGCCTCAAACTCCTGGGTCAAGTGATCTTTCTGCATGATACCCCCGTAGCAGCAGGAGCTATAGTACCACTATGCCTAGCTCACATTATTCTTTTAAAAAATTTCAATTAGGACAAATACTATTTGCAGCTCTATGAATTTACAGCATTTGGTCATTTGGGCTTATAAAAATTATTTTAGATGGGTGCAGAGGTACACACCTGTTATCCCAGCTGAGGCAGAAAGATCACAAGTTTGAGGCGAGGCTTGGCAGTGTAGTGTTCTGGTGTTTTTGCTTTTTTTGTGTACTTAACATCACAGCCTCATCCTCAGCCCTTTTTCTATTTTGAGGCAGTGTCTGACTAAGTTGCTGAAAGTGGTCTCAGATTTGAGATCCTCCTGTCGCAGCCTCCCAAGTTACCACCATGACTGGCTATTCTTGGCAATTTAGTGAGATGCTACCTCAAAATAATAATTTAGACAGGTTGCTCAGGGGTAAAGCACCCCCGGGTTCCATTTCATTCCCCAATATCTCCCTACAAAGACAATTTAGAAACATCTTACAATTAATTATTAGTAATTTTATTTGTCTAAAGAATATTCACATATACGTTCTCCTCCGTTGGGTCTAGCACAGCAAAGCCGGCCAGGCAATAACCTAGTGTGTCTCTCTAGCGACGGTAAAATCTGGAAACCAGCTGCACGTGGACAGGAGCCCCCGGAGCTTTTCTTTCCCTTAATATCAACGTAAAGAGAGACACAGCCAGACTTCACATCACGAAACCTGCATACAATCACGTACCACTGATCCTCTGTATCTACTGAGCCAATTCACTCTGTTTAACAGAAAAATAATGTCTAAAAAGTTGCTCAGAGAACAGGAATATAGCAACCAGGATGCTGAAAAGCAAAGTCAAAGTCCCCATGCCAATTATTCATTATTTCAGCTCTTTTTTCTTTAACCTTTCTAAAATGGTTTCAAGACATGAGAAATGCCCTATTTGCAAACTAAATATAGTTGTCTTGGCTCAAAAAACCCAGACATTGCTACACTTTTGGGAATAGGGAAGGTACAGAAGAGTTCTGTTTGATGGCCAACATTGTTTTTAAATGCTA
Source organism: Aplodontia rufa (assembly GCA_004027875.1). NCBI lineage: Eukaryota > Metazoa > Chordata > Mammalia > Rodentia > Aplodontiidae > Aplodontia > Aplodontia rufa. Next base: position 29,199 of record PVKS010013903.1, on the reverse strand, counting down.
AAAATCAAAACATTTTTCTTATCTCTATGTAGAGCACATTTGAAATTTGTTTATTTTGCTCCCTGAGAAAAAGCAAGAATTCTCTGTCAGACTAATGTTTTTAATTGGTTTTTATATAAAATGGTCAGATGCTCTAAGAACTCACAAAAAACAGCATAGAGTCTTAAAAAAAAAAAGCATTCTGTATTTTACAAATAAAAGGAACTTTTTTCTTTGGAATGAAACCCAAACACCCTCTTTAACCTGAATACTCATGAAACCTCTGCAGTCACAGGCAGGGAAATGGTGGAAAGGGAGGGCAGCGAGGAAGGGCACAGATGAGGGGAAGGAGAGAAGGCAGCGGCTCCTCCGGCGGGAGTGCGGCCTGCTCCAGTGCGCAAGGTCAGCCCACCACACTCCAGCAGGAAGCTAAGGATTTGGCTGGTTCTGCCTAAACATCCAGGTATTCCAGGAACACGTTCTCCAAACCATTAGATAATGCTGGTCAGAAATCTCAGAGGGAAAATGAGAACAACCAGCCTGGTGTGGTGCTGCCCACCTGCAAGCCCAGCTACCTGAGAGGCAAGGCAGGAAGATCACAAGTTGGAAGTCAGCCAACTGAGCAGGACCTGTCTCAAAATAAAAAGGGCTGGGGGAGTAGCTCAGTGGTAGAGTGCCTGCTAGGATGCAGGAGGCCCTGTGTTTAATCCCTAGCAACACACACACAAGAGAAAGATCAATACTGTTGTTTTTGTTTTGTTTTGTAAAAGACAGAAGCTAAGTAATACTTTTATTTGCAAAGCACTTTTATTTTTATTGCAGCTTGCCAATATCTTGAAATCCAAACTTAAATGCTCCAAAATCCAAAACATTTGAGTACCAACATTAATACCAAAAGTGGGAAATTTCCCACTGACCTCATGTAACAGGTCAGTCAAAACAGCTACACTAGAAACACCATATAAAACTATCTTCAGGGGTTGGGGATTTAGCTCAGTGGCAGAGCGCTTGCCTAGCACAAGCAAGGCCCCGAGTTCGATCCTCAGCCCTGAAAAAACAACAACAACAAAAACTACCTTCAGCTATGTGTACAATATGTATAAGAAATAAACGAATACTGTGTTTACACTTGGATCCCATCCCCAAGACACCTCCTCATGTAAGATATGAAAATATCTAAGGAGCTGAGAAACTTGATACCCAAAACACTTCTGATACCAAACATTCCAGATAAGGGACACCCAACCTGTACTACATTTCTTTAGAACTGTAGAATCTGCAGTAGAATCTGCTGTAGAACTTACTTTTAAAATCATTTACAAATAGGACCAGAGCGGTGGCTTGGCGGTTTTGGCATCTGCCCGGCATGTGCAAGGACACAGGTTAGAACCCTAGCACCATGTATGAAAACAAAGTGTCAGAGCAACAAAACCAGATGAAAAACAAAATACATTCTTTCTCTTAAAAAAAAATCATTTACAAATAGAAGGATTAGCCTCAAAGACAGAGTACCACTTACAAAGAGGCTTTCTTGGCCAAGCAGGTAATGTGAAGGAGCGAAGTACCACCTCATCAATTTTTTTCTGGAAGGAGTATTAGGGGGCAACAAGAACCAACGTAACGATGAACAGCTCAAATCCCTCAGCTGTGTCATCTTATTAGAGAAAACGCACGGTCTAACAAGAAGAAAGTCGTACATTCTGTATTCTTCAGAACTCGGATTATTACACACAGGTAAATCAAGTTCAGAGTGAAACAAATCAAAGCTTACAGTGCTTTCCTTTTCAGAAAGATGTTACGTGCAGATGGTGTATTAGGGATATTAACTGCAGACACTAACATACTTAATTCATGTCGGGGGCTGTGCCAAGGGCTTCACTCGGATCATGTCATGGTAAGAGTAGATCCTGTCACGGTGCCCATTTTACAGTCACAGAATCAGAAGTTGAGTGGCAGCGAGAACAGAATACGGCTGGCAACGTTGTTCCACTCATCCCATAGCACAACAGAACCACAAAAACCTTAAGGTCTTCACACTAAAACCATGTGTAAAAATGTTTACAATATGTCAAATAAAGCAATACATTTGAAAATGCTTATTATTTAGTAACTATGGAGGATAAGGGGGGGGGGGCACGTAGCACAACCCAGCTCACAGGTCTTCCAAAAATCAAAATAAATCAATGTCGTGTAAGCCGACCAAAGCACTCCATGTCTACTGTAGACCAGATGAGGGTGAAAAAGCTCATCCAGCACACTGATTTAAAAATATCTTTGATTCATTTTTCCAAAAAGACGGATTAAATGTGAAATATTAACAACTATCATCACTGCAAAAGGTCAGTAACTTTAGCTAAGTTTACTGAAGTCCAGTTCTCAAAACAGACCTATTTCCTTGATCCATATCAGCCCATTCCTAATACTGCTAGGGGCCTATGGCTCTAACATACATTCTTAGAAAAAAGCATTGTGTAAAAAAGACGGACTCACAGTATAGATAAAGAATAATATGCAGATAAGGAAAAAATGAAACACTTTCCAGCAATGAAATAAAACCCACTGTTAATTTACAGGAAAAAATACATTTTTAAAAAATTAGGCCATTTCTAAGTGAAACAAACATTTGTGACAAACTACAATGTGGGTGCTGGCACTCAGTGTGAAGCTGACGCCACCACGTAAGAAGCACTGCAAAGCTGCCTCTCGGCTAACTTGTTGCCCTTAAGCTTCTGTTTTTTCAGAGTACATTAAAAGCCATGCTGACGGACGGAAGGTCAGCTGAAGATCGCCACTACAGTGAACCTTCAGGAGAAAATTCAGCCTGAGCCTTCAGCAGGCGTATAAAGGTCAGGGTGAACTAGATCACTCTAAGTTAATCATTTACCATTAAATGCCATTTAAGATTATTTACGTCCTAACTGTAAGTTGGTTAGTAACATTAAGAAAGAACAAATATGCTGGGCATGGTGGTACACTCCTGTAATCCCAGTGACTCGGGAGGCGGAGGCAGGAGGATCTCGAGTTTCAAAGCTACCCTCAGCAACTTAGTGAGATCCTGTCTCAAAATAAAATATAAAAAGGCCTGGGAATGTGGCCCAGTGGTCAAGTACCCCTGGGTTCAATCCTCAGCACCAAAACCAAAACAATAAATACTATAAGGATATAATGAAACTTCAGAATATGAAAAGAACCATGCGACACCACTGCAATGCTAAATGTTCTTAACACTTTACGTATACTCAAAACAATATGCTAGAACTTAAAGGGGATGCATACTGGTGTTGGGGGGTGGGACAGAAGAGGACAGGAATGAAAGGAAAGAATGCCCCTGACATGGTGAGCCCTTGCAAATGGTTTAGTGGCCAGCACCACAGACCAGGCATTAGCAAGGGAGTTCCAGCGTCTCTTCTGTCATTTACTACGTCTGTGAATCAAAATATCTCAAGGAACCTGTGTCTCGATGTCTTAATTTGTGAAATGAGGACAACAGCATGTATTCTGTTTCTCCCACACATTTTTTTAAGGTTGAGATAATTTATGTGATAGGGCTTTGAAAAGAACAAAGCAATTATTATAAACACGAAGGTATTAACAGCAATTATAGTTATAAACTCTGTAAGTTAATTATCTGGAGAAGGAAACTGGCACCTGTTTGGGGCCAGTATGACTAAATACCCTAACTTGGCCTTGCGTTCATAACAACCATTCCTTGCTCTATTCCTGTTTAATCAACGTTTTCAAAGCAGCACAAGTTAACACAGCTCTGTTAAGCACTAAAGATAATACAGAAAGCAGGACACTAGTTTACAATTCCCCTTTAGCACCAAGAGCCCAGACATCCCAGTCAAGCTTCTATCCAAAAAAAAAAGTACACTTGAAAATGTCAACATAACACACAAAGTGGTTACACCTAGGTGCGCATGTGCTCACACACGCCCTCCCCAGTTAAATCTAGAAGCACATAACACACAAAGTGATCACACCTAGGTGTGCATGTGCTCACACACAGCCCTCCCCAGTTAAATCTAGAAGCACACGCCGAAACACCCTTTGTTTTTAGAGTAAACAGTACCATGGCTCTGGGTTTCCGAGGTTTATAAAATGTGAATAAGCACTTTTACATCTGATCAAAGTCACCAAAAAGAAATTCTCCCTATAGAGACCTAAACTAAATCTCTACCATCTCTAATGTATTTTACAACTGAAAGTAGTAGCAGAATCACTTTTTTTTTTTTTTTTTAAAGAGAAGGGAGACAGAGACAGAATTTTTATTTGTTTTTTTCTTTTTTTCCCCAGCACTTAGTTGTGTATGTGGTGCTAGGGTTTGAACCCAGGTCCGTGTGCATGCCAGGCAGGCACTCTACCACTGAGTCACCGCTCCAGCCCTCAACTGAATCACTTTTTAAAGCAAACCCAAATCAATGTTAATGAATAAACAAATGACTCTGATTCTATTGTATATATTTTAATTATATTCTGCAGTGTAAAATAAAGAAAAACATTTTAGTCAAAACAGAAGTTTTGCTGGATGTGGTGGTGCATGCCTGCAATCCTAGCAGCTTGGGGGGCTGAGGCAAAGTTCAAAGCCAGCCTCAGCAACTGAGTGAGACCCCGTCTCAAAATAAAACATAAAAAGGGCTGGGAATGTGGCTCAGTGGTTAAGTGCCCCTGAATTCAATTCCTGGTACCAAAATAAAAATAGCCAACAACAACAAAAACAAAACACAACAAGGTTCTAGTTCTACTTGGTTGTCAAACAGCTCCTTTTTACAGGCCAATCATGAAACTAAAGTGTTACTTTGTTACACAGACTGAAGGGAGAATCTATGTCTTCATGAATAAACTACTTATCAGCTTGGAGAAGTACAACTACCATCAAGTACAAACTGTACCACTTGAATAAGAAAAATCAAGTCCAACTAAAGTTACCATGATTAACAAAGAGGAGAGTTCTGATTTCAGGAATTGAAAAGACAGGATGGCCGTTGCAGGAAGCAGTATTAGTGCTGACAAAGTTAAACTGTCTACATAAACTAGGAAGCCGTATATGGGGTGCTCCTCCCACTACGGCACCGGCTGTCTGCTCCTGTCCTATGTAACCAGTGTTGCTGCTGCTTCTCGACAGTAACTGCAAATTAAACAAACAGAAACAGCTGACAGCCACTCCCAGCCACTGTGCTGGTCTGATCCATACTGCCAATTGCATCACATATCCCAACCAACCCTTGACCCCCTATCTCATCAACTGAACTGCCATACTTTCTAGCTTCTGTCACCTGAGAAGTTTTTGTAAAGAGCTTCTGTCACCTGAGAAGTTTTTGTAAAGACGAGGTATCTCATTGGTGCAGTGGTAGCCTACACTCACTTACAAAGTATAGTATTACAAATATTTAATCCAGTGCTAAAAGATCCACTTCTTACATTATCCTCAAAGTGCTGACTTATAACTAGGAAGTCACCTTAAGTTTTAACAAGAACATGAAGCTTAATATTTTTCTTTTCTACAGTAAGCTATTTAGTTTACCCATAATGGAACTAACCAGAAAAGGAAATGTTTGCCTTTGGGAACTTAAGAAAACACTCATGTTTGCACCCAAAGTTACTACTAACAAAAGAGTGGCCTTCTGGGCACGCTCTACTCTATCCCTTGTCCAAAAAATTGATTAAAGGGCAGTTATTCATCTTAGGCAAAATGCCAATTATGGACAGCCTTTAAAACTGTAATTCTTCATTTCAATTTGCATTAATATTTTAATAATCATTACTTGAAACAGAAAGACTAATTTTTAGTTAGTTTATCTAACTCCTCATGTTCTATCAAAAATCTACATTGTTAAGCTCTACCAAAAGAAAAAAATGATTTCACACATATATATACACATACATATACATGGATATGTACACGTGTGTGTGTGTGTGTGTTTGTGTTTTTGGGTACTGGTATTAAACCAAGAGGTGCTATGCCACTAAGCCACATCCCCAGCCCTTTATTTATTTATCTATTTTTTTAAGAAAGAGGGAAAGTGAGAGAGAGAAAGAGAGGGAGAGAGAAACAACTTTAGTTTTTCCTGTGGCCTTTGTTGCTCCAACACTCAGTTGTGTATGTGGTGCTGGGGTTCAAACTCAGGTTCTTGCAAGCAAGTGCCACCGTAACTGCTGAGCCACCGCTCTAGCCCTATTTATTTTAAAGAGAGAGAGAAAGAGATAGAGAGAGAGAGAGAGAAAGAGAGAACCAACTTCATTTATTTTTTCATCTGGTCTTGTTTTTCTGACAGTTGTGCATATGTTCGAACCCAGGTCCTCATGCATGCCAGACAAGCGCTGTAACCTCTGAGCCACTGCTCCAGCTCCATCCCCAGCCCTTTTAAATCTTTTTTATTACGAAATAGGATCTAAGTTGCTGAGACCACCTCAAGCTTGTTCCTCCCTTGTGGCTGGGATTATGGGTGTGTACCACTGCACCCAGCAAAAAATTATGACTATTTAATACAGAAACTCCCCATTTCCTGGAAAATTCACAAACTAGCATAGGGAAATAATTCATTTTTCCCAGAAGTAACTTAATGTAGAATATTTTTTCCTAGAAGATTCTTTATAATTCATACCGTGATTAAAAATGAGGAAATAGTTAAGTGTCAGACCCTACACTAATGGAAGAGAAAAAGGCTAACAAGGCATACAAAGGGGGCTTCTTCCATGTTAGCCAGGAGCCAAACGTGAATGTAAGCAACTCTACTGCATAGGAGGGCTTCGATGAGTATAAGAAGCAAGTACACTTGGGAGACCAGAGAGGGCACAGGGAGCTGCACTGAAGCCTGCAGGACTGGGGAAGCTTCAGATGAAACGCGTCCCTAAGATATGTTGGGGGAGGAGGGTGATGCGAGCAAATTCATCTAAATCATCTATGGCCGTTCACTTAAAATACAGATCACTTGGGCTGGAGCAGTGGTTCAGCGGTTTTGGCGCTTGCCTGACAAGCACGAGGACCGAGGTTCAAACCCCAGCACCACGTACACAACTGAGTGTTGGAGCAACTAAGGCCATGTGAAAAATTAAATAAAGTTGTTTCTCTCTTTCTCTGTCTCTCTCACTGTCCCTCTCTCTTTAAAAAAAAAAAAAAATACAGATCACTTGCATCTCATCCAATTCTGGAACCAGATCCTCACAGGATAGGAGTCTGGGAATCTTCTTTGTTTTAAAAAGCATGCCAGTAAATCTGATGCACGGATCCACAGACCACACACTTAATTACATTAAAATTTGATTACTACTGAAGGTAAGGGCGGATGAAAAGAGAAGGTAAAGAAAAATCCTAGCAGAAGGATTACCTGAGAAGAGTGACAGAAACAGAATCAGGTGTGTGGGTATCAAGAGATTATAGGGCACTGGGCGGGGTGGTGCACACCTGTAATTCCTGTGACTCAGGAGGCTGAGGCAGGAGGATCACAAGCTCAAAATAAAAATAAAAATGGCTGGGAATGTGATGTGGCTCAGTGGCAAAGTACCCTTGGGTTCAATCCCTGGTACTAAATAAAAAAGATTACTTGGGAATCTAAGCAAGAGAAACAAGGACAAAGAGCAAAGAAGGAAACCAATGCTAGGGGCTTTACTGACACAGAAAGAACAGGACTGGGGATCTGCTATCTGGAGACAATTAAGAGGGAAATCAACAGTAACTTTGAGGAAAACTCTAAATAAGCCAGGTGCCTTCTTAGTGCCCAATACTATGCCGAGCACCAGAGGACCCAAAACTGTAAAGGTCATTAAGGCAACATAATAATTAAGCACCTACTATATGGGCCAGTTCTATTAACAATGGCAAGGATACACCCAGGCAAAATATCCCGTCTCCAATTTAAAATTAGATCTCATTCTATTTTTATTTTCTTGTGCCTCTACTTTTCAATTTGAAAAAGGAATTTCTGTCACTGGCCTCTTCCTGCCTTTCCCACAGACAATTTTCAGATCCGCAGTTGGTTGTTTCCTCATTCAATATGTACTGAACACTTATTACAGGTGGCTCTTTCTTTCCTGACCTTGAAAGAGAAATCCTGAGAGTGGAAAGTGTGCTCTGTTGAGAAAATGAGCTAAGAACAACAGCACCGAAAACCTGGAGATGGAGAAGGGAGATGAGGAAGGATAAGCCAAGGGAGCAGTCCTGGTGAAAATAATTCCCACCAAAAAGCAAAACCTAAGCAGGAATATGGGAACTGGAAGGAAGCCAGCTGTGGAGTTAAATTCATAATTTTCAACACACACACTGCCAGCTACTCAATTTTAACAATAATGTGAGACAATCTATGACCTTCAGAAAAGAACAAATTATCTGACAAGATTCCTACACAAAAGAACTTAACTATAAAGACAGTACACAGCAAAAGGTGGTTACATGACACACGTAAGAGCCATAACCAAAGAAGGCCAGCTTAAGGTGCCAATGCGATAAAAAGACATCATTAACACTCTTCATCTGGCCTTTGCTTCTCCAACGCTTGGTTGTGCATGTGGTGCTGGAGTTTGAACCTGGGTCCTCATGCATGCCTGGTGAGCGCTCCAAACGCTGAGCCACCACTCCAGCCCTCATGAACACTGTTCTAGAACTTTGAACAGCCAAGACTGCTTGTGAGTACAAGTTGTAACCGCAAAGCCTGCTGGCTGTACATCCTTGTATAGCCACACCCATAAGTGTGGATCATTTTAACGTTGGTGACATCACCAACTTCCTAAGCAGTTTTACTTTTAACTGTCACTTTATTTCAATCACATTACAGTAGTAGAACTTTGGATCTAAACTACCTCCAAAGCGCATACAGTCTAGACTGCATCATTGTTGGAATCTTTCCGGTCTTTGGCAAATAAAACCCAGAATACAAAGCATTTACAATTAAATTATAAAGCATTTTATTTAAAAATCTGTCTCAATTTTTTTTTTTTGTATCTTTAACCTGGTTTGCATCCTTTTTTTTCTATTCTGTCTCCAATGTTCCATAATAGTTACTAAGTATTTTATGGTTACTCTTAAGACCAAGGAGGAAAAATAAATATAAAATAAACTGCTGTGTGAAGCCTGGGTACAAAAAGGGTTGTTTTTTTAAGAAAAGAAACATTTTCCCCATCATTATGTTCAACTGTAACACACAAATAAAAAATGTGGAAAAAATAAAAGAAACATTTTATAACTTGCACCCAGGAGCCTTAAGAAAACACAAAAACGCAAAGGTATAAAAAGTACATTTACTGTTAAACATTATTAAAGATTTTAACTTCCACATGTTAAATTAATGTGTATCACAGGCACCCCCCCAAAAAAACTAAAGAGCACATTTGAACAACGAGGTTCAGTTACTGAACTCGTATTTCAAGAATAAAAGACCCATTTCTCAGAAGGATGAACACTGTTGCTATGGTTAGGAGAAAATAATTTCAAAAAGAGAACACAAGGGGCTGGAGCAGTGGCTCGGCGGTTACGGTGCTTGCCCACCATTCGCAAGTACGAGAGTTCAAACCCCCGCACCAGGTACACAAAGAAGTCTCAGAGCAACGAAGGCCACATGAAAAACTAAATAAAAATTGATTCTCTCTCTCTCTGTCCCTCTCTCTTTAAAAGAATTAAAGAGAACAAAATTAGGAGAAAGTGTCTGAGAAAATCATGATGACCTCACTTTCAAAAAGGAAAAATGACTAATATAGTAATTAATTTGCCTTATTTTTATCTTGCTCATATAGCAATACAGATACCTGAGGCTGTAATTTGGGACAGACACATTATCATGTGGAAGTCAGTGAAAACATACGTGCTAAATCAACTACTATTAAAATAAAGCCACATTTTAAAAAAGCAAGTATCTCACCAGTTGGAATTCTCGTCGCCGGTCATAGGCATTTTGTATGCCGCTGTCCGCCCACAAGGCTCTTATAGCAGGAAGATACTGTAAAAAGACCCGGGTTTCCACCATTCCCTGGGCAGCCAGGGGGGCCCGGGTGTCAAACGCCATCAACTTGTCTCCATGCAACTGGTTTTCATTATCTCCCCAAGGAATATGAAGCTTCTCTCGAGCGTCTACCAGCACTCTCATACCTTTGGCAAAAAAAAAAAAAAAAAAAAAAAAGCGTGGGGAAGAGTCATTAGATATTATAAGCTTTCACGCCAGTGTCTTAAATTTTTAACTACTTCAAGCCCACCTGCTCCAAAAGCAGAGACCAACAGCAAATCAAACACCTGTGTCTTCTCACAGGGAAAAAAAAGTTGCTCACTTCCTTAAAATCAGAACCTCAAAGAGCAAATATTATTAACAGAATCACTTTCTGATGGATTTTAACAAGCTGCAATTTATCTAATAATTTCTGGAGTGGAAGTTGGTCAAAACTAAAGTTGACAAGAAAAAAAAAGATTATTCTGCATCCTAATGTCAAGGCTCTTGGAGACAATGTCTGCAACCAAGACATCCAGAGTCTGCCCAAAAGACACTTCGGACACAGCAAGAATCAGTCTAGTCCCTTAGTACCCAACACCAAGTCTTGTAGGAACACATTCAGAACCCAAAAGCTTCTCCAAGGCCAAACTTCAAATCAGTGTAAGTCACAGAATGGCCTTAGAGTTCCCTAAAAAGGGAGGAAGACCAACTGAAAATGATATAACAGATATCAACCGACAAAGATTAGTTCAAACTCTGTATTTCTAGCAAAAAACTATTACTTTTGGTCCACTTTAACAATGTATTAGGCAGGTGTGGTGGCACATGCCTGTAACCCCAGCAACTTGGGAGGCTGAGGCAGGAGGACCATGAGTTCAAAGCCAGCCTCAGCAACTTAAATGAGGCCCTAAGTAACTTAGCAAGACCCTGTCTCACGATAAAATATAAAAAGGGCAAAAGGGCTGGGAATGTGGCGTGGTGGTTAAATGCCCCTAGGTTCAATCTCTAGTACAAAAAAAAAAAAAAAAAAAACCCCACCAAACAAACCAATTTATTAGAAGTCATTTGTTTGGATAACTGAAAGGCAATTTCTCTGATCATGTCAACTCAAGACTTAACTAGATGCCAGGTGGCTTCACCTTGGAATGATGCTGAAAACATCACACTTAGGGCTTAGTTTACATTACCAACCAGGTTTTTACCTGGCTTACAGTTAACGTGTTGACTGTATTCATTAATTCCTTAAACCCACCTACATTGGAATACAAAGGTTTATTAATGACTGGCAGGACAGTCTGCAGCCCTGAAAAGAGACCTTAATTAAACATTCAGGCAGGCTAAATACAACTGTCTTTTACAGTTTAACTGCAGAGACTGAGTTGCTGGTGGTCTGTGAGCTCCTGGCCTAGCGTTCTGTTATTGTCCCACAAAACCTCCCTCTCCAGGCAAACAGAGGGACCAAAAAAAAAAGTAACATGAAGGAGTTGCTTATGTACTTCCTGAAAAAAAAAAAACACTTAAAAATACACTGCTTGAAAAAGCCTGCGATCTGCAGCAAACTCCTAGATAAAAACTTGCACAGATAAAACAAGGAGAACCGTGATGCACCTGAAGTAGCTCAACTCTGTCAAGGCCTTTTATACCTGCCCCTGGAAACCTGAGAGCTGGTTCTTCTAAGTGACAAAGTGAAAACCATCTTTTCAATGTCTGAACGCCCAGAAGTAAAGGCCTTGCGTCTTTTCTCACTTGACAAGGAATTGGGCACCCCGTCATCTGACAGAGGCGCTGACTCCCCCTGAACCGAGCGCACATCTCCTTTAGACCACACCACTGCATTTCCATAGAAGACGTGGGACCCCCTTTCCCCCGCCTCCAGTTAACTTAGCAAAAAGGAGAGTGAAAGGTGCTGCGGGTGGTGACGGGCTGCACACATCCTCGGCACTGGGGCGAAAAACCACTCGTGCTACGCTTCCGAGGCGCTGCACGGGTCTCCCGGGTCCCGAAGCCAGGACAGTCAGGGTGCTACCCTCAAGTTTCAGTCTCGCGCAAAGAGGCCCAGGGGCCGTCACCCCACGCCCCCGACTGGAGGCACAAGTTTCCCCGGAGCCCGGGAAGTGCGAGCGCCCCCGACGCTGCGGCTCGCGCGGGCGGCTGCTCCGGGCGCCCGGCTCGGCTCGCTTCCCGGGCGCGCGGACCCCGGCCCGGCGCGGCACCTTTGATCACGTTGCTGTAGATGGTGGGGCGGAACTCCTCGCGCGCGCGCTGGTCGAAGTCCTGGCCGTGGATGATCCGCATCTGCTTCAGGAAGGTGGACTTGCCGCTCTCGCCCGCGCCCAGCAGCAGGATCTTCACCAGCCGCTTCACGTAGGTCTTCTCCCGCGACAGGCACTTGTCGATCTCCTTGGACTTGCGCTGCTGCTCGGCCTCGCCGCTCGTCAGCACGCAGCCCGGGAAGCACACGGACAGCACGGACCGCGACGGCAGGAAGTCCGCCATCTTGCCGCCGCCGCCGCCGCCTCGGCGGGCCGCTGGGGCTGCCTCCACCTCCTCCGCGGGCGGCGGGCGGCTCCGGCTCCGCGGCTCGAGGGCGGGGAGCGCTGCGGCGGCCCGAGCGCGCCCGGGGAGGGAGGGAGCCAGCGAACTGAGTCGCAGGGCGGGCCGGGCAGGGCGGGCCGGGCGAGCCGGGGAGGGAGGGGAAGGAGGGCGGGCCCGGGAGGGGCGGTGGCCCCGGGGCCGTGCGCGCGCCCGCCGCCTCTCGGGAGCGCGCACGCACACGCGCGCCCGCTCCCCCCGCCCTGCCTCGCTTCTCCCTGCAGCTGCTGCGGCCGGGCGCGCGCGGAGGGCCGGGAGCTGCGGTCACGTGAGCGGGCCGGGCGCGCGCCCGCGGAGCCGGACTTTCCGTTTCCCTCCATCTGCGCCCACTTGCGCGCCGAAGGGCTCGTTCCCCGAGCCCTGGGGGCGCCGCACGCACTCTGCCCCTGGGCCCCGGTTCTCCCCGTTTGCTCCCGCCGCCCTTCCTCCCCGTAGGTTGCGCCCCCGCCGTCTGCGGTCGCTTTCTCGTGCCTTATTTTGAGGCCATTGAATGGGGAAATCGTTGCTGCAGCCGGCACGAGCCTCGGAAGGTGCTGGGTGCTTTTTCTTAAGACGACTCCCGTGACATTCTACTCTCCCAAGACCTGAACGATAGCTAGAAAGTCGATCCCCGTCTTCCGTCTCCTTCTGCCACTTTCTGACCCCAGCCAAGGGTCGTGGTTGGAGGAGAAGGAACTGGAATTGATGTCCATCTGAGCCGTGGTGGGAGAGGTCGTGAATCTCCCTCTTCGTGTGCATTCCCACCCACGTCATGACTTCGGCAGGGCTTTGGCTCGCTGAAAGGAGTGAATGAGGAGGAGGTGAGGTCATGGTGAAAATCCCCTGAACCGGACACTGGGATGCAGTCTTCCCAACAAGGAAGCAGATAAGCAAACAGACTGAGAACGGCAGCACGCAAATTTTAGGTTTCCTGCCGGATTACAGAGGATATGACCAGCAAGAGACTTTTTTCAGCTCTAATAGATTCAGGCCAGGGCACTTGAAAGGGCTGCCAGGACGAGCGACAAGTGACAGCTGGGTTGGCAGAGTGTTGGTGTAGCAAGGACCCCAGAAGCATACTTTCTCGTTCTTAGTATTTAGCTTCCAGCGGAAAAAGCCGAAAGCTTTTTGGATCTTTCTCCTTTTGGCAGTGCAACATAATACTCTTGGTTTGGACTCCAGAAACTTCCTGTGCGTTAGGGAGTTGGGGTAAGAGGTCAGCTCTCTGAGAGGCTTATGAACAAGTTTAAATTTAAAAATCAGTGCTAATCAGTTACTGTCTGGGTTGGGTTAGTGACTGAGAAACCTCATGACTCAATACATCCTCTCCAGTAAACAATGCCTGTAGATGGATTATCTGTTGCTGTGCTGGCCAGGCCCATGGGGTGGACAGCCTACAGTCTAAAAAGTGAGAAAGATGTGCCTCTCTTATCTGTGGGTTGCTAGGATCAGGATCACCAGGTGATGATTTCAGTCAGTCCAAATGTATGCCAAAAGTCAATCCTGGTTGGAAGATCTTTCTGTGTTCTCAACTAATGTGAGTCACTGTTCTTAAATCATGAAAGGACTAACCTCTGCCGGGGACAGGGACATGGTACCAACCTCCAGCCCCCAAGCCCTGTTTCTGCTTTGACTCTGGGTGCTAGTCGGAATGCCTAGCAACTAGTTAACATCTTTTTCTTTTTCCTATAGTGGGTGCACCATAATGGGAAACCAAGGATGCCTAGGAGGCAGGGAGATATTCCTGCCTGTCTAGTTCTTGTTGTGACACGCAGGGAGCAGAGAAGCTGCTTGAAGCCCCGCTGGAGCCTTGCTTGGCTCACATGAAGCCTGCTGCTCTAATCAGTGTTTCTGAAAGACATCTTTGGGCCCAGCCCAGGGTTTGGCTGTAGTTATCCTACTCTTCTAACTAGTGATAGAGATCCTTTGTGAATTGTAACCATAAAAATGGGGTAGAGTTTGGTGGTTCCTTACAAAGTTAAACATAGAATTGCCATGTGACCTAGCAATTCCACTCCTGGGTATATATCCTAAAGAACTGAAGTGTTCAAACAAAACTTACACACCCATGCTCATGGCCGCGCTACTCAAGCAGTGAAAGGTGAAAAGGACTCAGATGTCCACCAGTGAATGAATGGATAAAGAAAATGTGATATATCCATGCAATGGAATTATTCAGTCACAAAAAAGGAATACAGTTCTTCTTCTTCTTCTTCTTCTTCTTTTTAAGTGAAAGGGAAAGAGAGAATCAGTTTTATTTAGTTTTTCATGTAGTTTTTGTTGCTCTGACATTTCATTGTGTATGTGGAGCTGGGGTTTGAACCTATGTACTCACACATGCCAGACCGGTGCCATAATCATTGAGGTACCGCTCCAGCCCAAGAGTGAAGTTCTGATGCATACCAATACCTCAACTTCTTTTTTTCCACTTTTTTTTATTGGTGCATAACAGTTGTACATAATGATGACATTTGTTACATATTTGTACATGCACACAATATAACAATGTAGTTTGGCCAATATCCCTCCCCAGCACTTCCCCCCTCCCTCCCTACCTCCTACCTCTTGGTCCCTTTCCTCTACTGATCTCCCTTTGCACAACATGAACTTTGAAAATATTATGCTAAGTGAGGGGGGGGGGAAGAGTCATGTACAATTGTATGGTCTGGTTTATATGAAATGTCCAGAATAGGCAAATCCACAGAAACAGAAAGTACATTAGTAGCTGCCAGGGTATAGGGATGAAGGCAGAATGGGGAATGACTGCTTAATGGATAAAGATTTTGCTTTGGGGGTCATGAAATTGTTTTGGAACCAGAAGTGATGATGGTTGTTGAACACTGTGAATGTGCTCAATGTCACTGAATTGCACACCTTAAAATAGTCAAAGAGAGCTCTGCATGTAATCCCAGCAGCTTGGGAGGCTGAGGCAGGAGGATTGCAAGTTCAAAGCCAGTCTTGCAATTTAGAGAGGCCTTGAGCGTCTTAGCAAGAACCAGTCTCAAAACAAACAAACAAACATGAAAGGAAAGGACTGGGATGTAGCCCAGTCGTAAGTGTCCCTGGGTTCAATCCTCAGAATAAAAAAAAAAAAAAAAAAAAAAAAAAAATCTAATTAAAAAATGGCTGAGGTTGTGGCCAGGTAGTTAAGCAGCCCTGGGTTCAATTCCTACTGCCACCCCCCACCAAAAAAAAAAGAAAAAAGAGAGTGCCACAATATTCATGTAATTAATGGAAATATTATCATGTTTATTTTAAAATAGTACCTATGATCTTAATTATTTACTCCAGAAGGCAATCCACTGTACTAGTTGCTTCAGATTACATTACCAAAATATTGATATTTTAACTTTCAGATACTTTGTTTCGTTAAGTGGAAAAAAAAACACAAACTTTTTAAAGACAGTCTACTGGTTAGAATTGAATCTGCTGGATGCCTTTTCCAACGGATCCAGATGTAGATTCACTGGAAACATGTGTATTGTTGCTAGCTAGTTAGTCCATATGCAAATGAGGCTTTCTGTGCCCCCTGGAGTTGTGTTAAGAGCATAGGAACGTTTGATTAGTTGCAGTGTTTGTCCTTACTGGAAACTCGGTTTAGTGGCAAACAGTCTTGCAAGATAAATAATGAACAGTCTGACTAAAAACAAAATGCATTTCCAAAGGTCTTTTCTCCTCTCACCACATTAGGCTGGAAAAAGTCCTTTCTAATAATACTGCTACTCTTGAAATCTACTATTTGTATTCTGCTCGAGGAACTGAAAGAAGGGCTTCTATTTTATAGTCATGAGTTATTTTCATTTTTTAAAAATGGTATTACTTAGCTTATTTACCATCCTTTGTGCCAAATAACTTTGGGCTGTTTATGAAAAATCAGGATTATCCACAAAGGACAAAAATGTGTCACCCTCAGACATGTTCAAAAGAATGTGCCAGAGGCTCCAGGAACGGTTCCAAAGAAGAGTTTAAAAAAAATTTTTTTAATGATGGGAAATATAATTTAAATAAATGTTCAACTTGCCAAGGTGACTACTCACTACTCAGAATGGGACAACACCCGTTTAGATGTGTTTGTTTAAACATCAGTCACATTACTCCTCGGTTAAACCTTGCGTTAATTTTCTAATGGGGACGATGACACATCCACCAGTCTTGTTACACAACTCCCTCTGTCTCACCACCAATACAGAATATGTGGATTCTAGAGCATTCTTCCAGATACAGCAGCCGTGGATGGACTTTTCCTACTTGTTCCTTCTCTGCCAGGAAAGCAAGGGAATCCCCAGCCTCTCTCATAATACAAACCTCTCACACTCGCGTGATGTTTTCAATGCCTCAGAGCACTCTGACCTAGTTTATCTCTTTCACTGCTCACAATAGCCTGATTAGGAACTAGGAACACCCAGCATTAACCTCACTCTCTGTAGGGTGAGCCCACAGGAAGAAATGCTTAAATGCACCCCAAGCCTGGTTTACTATGGCTGGTTGCAGATCCTGAACTGGAACCTCGGTATCTTAACTCTTAACGCTGGGCGGTTTCTGATATGCCAGAATAGCCCCACTGCCCGGAATGCCTAGGTGTGTAGAGTTCAAGCCTGGGACAAGAAGCTAACTGTTCTTAGCCTGGAGCCGCCAGGGAGTCCGGTAGTTTTGTTTGTTGGTTGGTTGGTCCGTTTTTCCAGCCCCTTCCAGGCTGACTGCCACCTTGAAGTTCCCCAGCTGTTAAGCTGATTCTAGTAAGACGCTCCATACTTTGAGCTCAGGCTCCGCTTGTAAAATGTTCCAGGTGGCTAATGGGAAAATAAGAAGAGAGGAGCTGAGCTAATAACAAAAGCTACCTGGCGTGTACGCCCCGCACATCATTCAGTTAACATGAGTTAGATCTGAAAGGGCAATTTTTGGGTAATGAAATTTGATGTTGCCCGTAACAGAGTAAGTTTCTCATGTGGAAAGTTTCCTATGAAACTAGACATGTGGAATTGAATTGTGGGTGGTTTTGTTTGTTGTTGTTGTAATGGAAAACATGACTTTAATTATTGGTTGTGTTTTTCTCAGCCTCTGAAAAAGATGTGTGAGCTGCTGATGACCAGCTGAGACCTCAGTTCCTCAGAAGTCAGAAGCAGGCACCGTCTCAAAGACAAGCACCAGCACCCCTAGAAACAGCTGCACCTTGCCCGCTGCCTCGGACCCGCTTCTGGGCAATCTGTGCCTGTCTGTCTGGCTCCCTTTCCTTTATTTTCCCTTACTACTTTTAAAAAAGGAGGGGTACTTTTGACATTTTCTTGCTTGTAAATGCCCCGGCCAGGAGAAAGAGAGGAGTCTTTAACATAAGTTCCCCTTCTCCAGAGAAGGTCGAGTCTGTCTCAATTCATTCTTGGTGGCAGCTGCCTTCTTTCCCTAGGAACACTGGGTTAGCAGGCTAGGACCTGCTGCTTCCAGCAACCACACTCCTGACTGGCTGGCTGGCTGGTCAACAGGTAGCATCACATGTCAGGGCCTGCAGAGCTGGACTTTGCCTCAGTACAACGTGCCAGGAAGCGTCATTTGCCTGAATTTATCACCAAGCAGTAAGGGCTCATCCAGAGGCGCCGAGAAGTAGTTCACGTGGCCTTTTCCAGACCATTGCAGACTGGCTCCCAGAGCAAATAATGTCATCGATTAGTCTTCCTCCAGATTCCTGTATCAGCTGCTCAGGAAAAGAAAGGCATGCTCATGGAAGGATTCAGGGAATGGGCAGCAACTGCTGAGTCAGAATGACAGCATTGGAGGGCTTAGAAGGTGAGGCCCTGTAACTGAAATCCTGCTGCTCCCGTTATTAGCTTTCTCCTAATGCACCCCAACTGGGGAGCTGAGAGGGGGAAATACAAGCCAGGGGAAGCAGCTCTACGTGTGTACTTTGTACTTGCAATTGCTTGAACTGTAATAGGAAAAGCTCCTTAAGTGGAGAGTTAATCCAGTATTCCGTCCAAACCAACATAATTCATGTCGGACTGTTTGCTGTGAGAAGGAATGCAGCCCGGTGGGGAGATGTTGGGTGAGAACCAGCTGACAGACCCCAGCCTTGCCTTTCTCGTCTATAAATGGGAGTTGTTACATGTGGAGTCATCGTGAAGATTCAGTCACAGGATAAGTGCATTCAGCGTCTGTGCAGAGGTGGGCATCTTGGCTGAGAAGAAGCAGCTGGATGTTTCGGAAGCTTAGCACTATTGTCATTGTCACAATGTTCTCCCTGTGCCTTTCCTAAATCTGTGGTTTAAACCGCTTGCCTAGTTTCGCTCACGGCTACCCAAGTGTCCTCCGACAGGATCTCTTTCTGGTCAACCATAAGAGAGACATGCGTATGAGGGGTTGTCCCCAAAATCTCAACTCTGCAGAGGGGCGGGATTTATTCATAACCACCAGGAGTCTTAGGAATCCTCTTGTCAACCAGAGAGCAGAGGGTCAGTGGAAATGTTGGCACCATGTTAGAGCGTGGACAGGTAGGGCAGAAGCCTCAGAATGTTTCCATAGGAATTGGTGGCAGAGAGCAGGCTTCCTGCTGTCAGAATGCTTTCTTGGCTGATAGATGAATGGGTGTCTCTCATCAAGGCCAGCGGTAACAGCGGGGTGACTCATGGGCATGCCTGCTGATGCTGGAGCCCACACAGACACCCCTGGGCAGCTGTCAGGCCTCAGGGTAGGCACGCTGGTGGTACAGGCACACTCAGAACCACACCCAGGAAGTAGGCTTGGTCTGCCTGAATGAGGAACTTTGGGGCCCTGGTGCCTTGGGTTTAGTCTGGGACGAAGCACAATAACGCAGCCAGGCAGGGCTTCTCCTGGCTGGAGCGAAAGGTGGTCCCGGCTGGTGGCTGCAGTGAGATAACATCTAAATTGCCCTCTTCTTGCAGGGGCCATACTAGACCTCAGAAACTTCCAAATCCCCAGGATCTTGAAGTGGATCCCAATGGGGGCACTTCCGAATGTCCATTTAAGTCATTTACTGCCAGTCCTTGGTCAGGGACTGTTTGTGCTCCTCCCAAAGCAGCCTGCTTGAGGCTCTGGATGTCCCTGTCCTTCCCAAGGCCACTCAGGGCAGGAAGCCAAAGCACTTATGGAAAAGCAGATGCGCCATGATGCTATGAACGAGGCCTCGGCTACCCAATCACCCTGGATTTCAGGAGCTAAGCGCGGAGAAGAAACCTCAGCTGTGTGAGCTGGTTGTAGGCAGGGCATGAAGCTCTAAGACTTTCCTCACCTTACAAGCCAGGAGCCCATTCCTAAGGGCAGAGAAGTGGGGGTGTGGCTCAGTGGAACCCCACTTACCTAGCTTGCTTGAGCTCTGGGTTAGATTCCTGCCACCAGTCAAAAAAATAAAATAAAATAAGGTGGGAGGAGAGCAAGGTGCTTTCAAAAGAATACAACTGCTCCTTAGGTGATTTTCTATTGAAGAATTGAACAAATGACACAGACTCTTCACTAATTTATGACAATTAAGGAATTGGGATTTGGGGTCCCAATTAACTCTTTCTTGTTACAATAAATTCACCAGGCAGAGCACAGTGATTTCTAATGGAAAGTCCAAAACCACCTACCTACATTTTATGTCTTGTTTCTAGGAAGATTTACCCCTGAGGGTAATCTTTCCCTGGTGTTAATTTTTTTTTTAAGAGAGGGAGAGAGAGGGTCAACTTATTTATTTTTTCGTCTGACCTTTGTTTCTCCAACACTTAGCTGTGTATTTGGTGCTGGGGTTTGAACCCGGGTCATCACCCATGCCAAGCAAGTGCTCCAACCACTGAGCCACCACTCCAGCCCTTATTGTTAATTATTTAATCTTTTCCTGAAGTGGGGGAAACAATAGCAAAGAGTACTTGATCAGTAGGCAGGAGCTGCCTATAATCCTAGCAACTTGGGAGGCTGAGGCAGGAGGATTGCAAGTTTGAGGCCAGTCTTGGCATCTTAGCAAGACCCTCTGCAACTTAGTGAGACCCTGTCTCAAAAAATAAAAAGGACTGGGGATGCAGTTCAGTGGTCAGTTGCTCCTGAGTTCAATCCCCAGTACCAACCAACAAACAAAAAGCCTTTCCCCCTTGCCCAGCATAGTCCTCTGGTGGAGTAACAGCATTTCCTTTGGGAAATTTTTCTATTGACAAATTGCTATCATAGTTCATTTTTGTCCATCCCAGTAGTTCAAGCCATTTGTCTAATATGGCCGGCAGTTAAAAATTTATCTGTAGTTCTCCCTATTTTGATTTCCAATCCATCTGTCTCTCACCTTCTTATCCTTTTCTTATCGTTCTTAGCCCTTGCTTTCTGGGTCTCCCTCCCTGGGCTGGTCAAAGTACCTGGCCTCACGTTCTTGCTTCCCTACCCCATGGCGCTTGTCACACTAGATGGCAACAGTCCCCTCCCTTGCCTACCATGCCAGACTACGCACAACTGGAGACAAGGGCCACGGTTAACTTACTCTGTATCATTAGCACTTAGAGTGACACATATAGTAAAGACTCGATTGTGACATGACTTCAAGACAGATGCACTCTCCACCTACGCCAACCTTCTTCCTGAGTCTCTAAGGGTGGAGAGCTGGATTTGTAGTCTGCCAGGAGGATAGGGACCTAGGCAGTGACAAGAGCGGAGCCTTTTGGCTCCGCACACTTGTCAAAACCAGGGTCCTGGATTTTGCTGCATGGGATCCTAACTTGGAATGGCTGGATACACATCATGGGAGCGCTATCTGTCGGGGTGGGAGGAGGCATTAGGCTGTAAGAGCATATAGCAGGCGTCAGTTGAGCAAGCCGGACGGTCACGTTTCCCCATGCGGGTAAGCTACAACTCAAGCCACTCATTTAACAGCAGGTTCTTAGTGGGTGCACATTCCCAACAGGTGTGAGCACCCCTGAGAGATAGGCAGATAGCATCAGATCGCAGCTCCGCCACCTCGTGCATGTCTCCAGTTACTTCGATTCTCTCTCTCTCTCTTTGGTACTGGGGATTGAACCTAGGGGCACTTAACCACTGAGCCACATCCCCAGCCCTTCTTATTTTTTTGAGACAGGGTCTCACTAAGCTGCTTAGCACCCCACTAAATTGCTGAGGCTGGCCTCAAACTTGCAATCCTCCTGTCTCAGCCCCCGAATTGCTGGGATTACAGGTGTGTGCTACTGTACCTGGAATGTTTTTGAGCAGGGGTTGGGTGACTTGCACACTGTTTTAGGTGAACCTGGCTGGCCCCAGTACCCATAGAGAATGGAGAGAAGAGAGACACCAGGCAGGGAAAGCAGGATGGAGGCGGCTGTGGAGACAGCACTTGCCTGGCGTGGGAGTGAACAGGACCTTCCATAGACTGCAAAAAGTCAGAACCCGTAGGACTTAGAAGCCAGGCTCCTAGAGGGAGGATGAGGAAAGAGGCAGAGGTGGGCTCTGGGGCATGCCCGGGACACCAGTTGACACCACATAGTTGAGGGAACTAGGGTAGTTCTCTGGGTAGGAAGTGACTCCTGACGATGGACCGCTGAACCCAGGCTCTGGAGTCTGGGTTATTGTTTTTTTATAATGGATTTTTTTAAAGCAAAGGTATAATTTATAACTCCAGCCCCACCCTCTGAATCACAAGGTGACCCTGGACTTTGCCCCAGTCTGAGGTTGAGAGAGACACTCCTTAGTCCCAGGGAACTCTGAGGTTCTAGGTCCAGGCTGGAGCCAAATCGAGGATCTTCATTCTCAAAAGTCAGGGTAAAGGGCTAGCAGAAACCTCTCTGCTCCCTGGCTGGCCTTTTTTCTTTTTTCTTTTTTTGGTACCAGGGATTGAACCCAGCCCTTTTTACTTTTTACTTTGACACAGGGTCTTGCTAAATTGCTGAGGCTGGCCTCAAACTTGCAATCCTCCTGCTTCAGCCTCTAGAGCCACTGGGATTACAGGCATTGGCCACTGTGCCCAGCTTGGTTGGCTTTGTCTTACTGCTGACTTCTCTGGGAAAAGCTTTACCTCCTAGGTGAATTCAGGTTTTGCTGTGACTAGGAGGAAGGCTCTGCTTCCCGCCCACCACCCACTACCTTCCTTTCTGCCGGCATCCTCCTGCCCAGGGTCCCTGCGATCCCATTTCCATGTGCACAGGATCCAGATGAGAAGCGAGCATCTGGGAGCTGCTGGGGTGGTTGGGGACTGATGCACAGACCATGTTCTCTGCTGCCTCAGAGCCCAGTACTGCATTATTGGGACACAGGGTGAGAGGAGAGCCCGCCCTGTGCCAGGTGCTGGGGAGACGAAGCGGAAAGAGGTCCTGAGGAATCTACAATAGATGCAGAAGTCTGGCCAACCGGCCACTGCATAAGCCCTCTGTGTCACAGTTGAGGAGGGACAGCCGTCCAGGGCTGTGAGAACATTTCTACCAGCCTGGGAGGTGGGTGTGAGTTTTGAAAGCAGAGGATGGGAACGGGGGATTCTGGGCTGAGGAGCAACATGGGGTGAAGACGGGAGGCAGGGAGGGAGTAAGGGTGCAGTAACTGGAGGAAGATGGTGGCGACTGCCCAGCTCTTACTGCGCGAGGCGCTGTCCCAGGGCTTCTCACCTCTCAGCCTTCTCCTCATTTTCCTGATTGGGAAACTGAAGCTCCAGCTAGAGAGCAGTAAAAGTGCACTTTTCCCAGGTCACCCTCCAGGTCTGGTGTGATCCAAACCCATCAATGCCTGACTCAAGCCCCCTCCTTAAGCAGCAGGGATTTGCCCACCACCCAGTGTCCTGCTGGGGGCGCTTGGGAACCCACACTGATCCACAAATGGATGAGGGGACCAGAGTCGTGTGTGTCCAGGGTGTCATGAGGTACTCCCTGTCACTAACTGGAGTAGACTAGAAGAATCCAGCAGTTCTCTGCACAGATGCAAAGGGGATAGGAAGGCACTGCTGTGGCACTGCTGGGTCACAGTGTGGGGTCCGCAGTGTGTCCTGCCCCAGGCAGGGTGGGTCTGGCAGCGCTTCCTCCCACTGCTGGCCGGGCACGGGGCCCAGGCTGGGGCTTTGCTGGGCCAGGCAGTTCTGTCTGCAGCCTGGCCCGAGGATGCAGCTTGTGTAAACTGCAGACTGTGCCGACACACTGTGTAAACAGAGACTATCTCCCACCCCAGCATTTCCTCTGGGGAGGCTCCTCCAGCCAGGAGACTCCATTCCAACTTATCAGCTGGCGCTTCCTACCCTGCTAGGAGGAACCTGTGAAAGTCCTCTTCCTGGTACTGGGCTGACCCCACGGCCACATGCCCTGTGAAAGCCAATGTCCCGTACAGGCACGTTGCTTCACCCTCCCCGAATCTGTTACCCAGCCTCAGATCCCCCACATCAGACAAACCTGCAGAAGTTTTGAACATGGTTCCAGTCAAACCCTGTCCCCTTAATGATCACTGTTAACTCCAGCTGGCTTTCCAGGCCCTCCTGGAGCAGCCCTCCGCAGTGTCAGCCTACTGACCATCCCGCACAGAGGGGTACATGTCCCCTCCTACGTGCCCCACGTCCCCCTCCCCCTTCTGATGGTGAAAGCCCTACCTTCCTGTCTTCCCAAGTCCTAGTGAAGGGCAGGAAGAGGGAAACATGGTGAGGTCATCTCTCCTCTCGTGATCTAGCCGAGACTGATTGGAACAACCCCTCACACGCTGACCTTCCCTGCGCTCCCTGCCACCCGGACTGCAGGACCGGCAGGTCTGCCACACAGATCAGCCTCCAAGCTGGCCTCCAATGGGCCTCTGCTCCGGATATTCCCGTCCTAGTATGTAGACCCTCCCCTAAGTGAGCAGGGCCCCCTGTGTAACCAGCATACTGTGGCACACAGTGTGACTTCCTACAGACCTCAGGGCTTCTACCTGGCCACCATGCTGTGCAGACACTCAAGCAGCTCTCTGCAGGGGGCCACAAGATGCCTCCTGCCCATCGCCAGCCCCAACATGTAAGGCCAGGCTTCTGAGCCATCTCCCAGGCAGGCCCCAGGCGTTTGTAAACTCATGAGACACCTCGGGTGAGAACCTGGCCACCACAAGTGGCTCCCAAATTCTTGACCCATGGGAACTATGTGAGATGATATACGTCTATCATGGTATTAAGCTGCTAAGCTTTGGAGTAATTTATTATAGGTCAATAAATAACTAATTCAGAACTTAAATGATAAAAATGACAACAGTAGTAGCAGTTCATATGACCAAGTGTGTGATAAATGCTAGGCACCCATAGCACTTCATATGTAACATTTCAACTACCAACGTAGTCATGAAAGCGACAATCAGCACTGACAATGTGGCCGTCACCGTGCTGCGTGCTTCACATAAATCATTCCATGCAGTCCTCAGGATGGCCTGCAAAGTGGGACCTCTGATTATCCTGTTCTACATACAGTAGCTCTTGTGGGATTCCTGCTTTATCCTCAGAAGCCCCGTTTATCCACAGGAACACATTCCAAGATATTCTAAGGATCCCTGGAACTCACCACTTTTTTTTTTTTCCCAGAGAGAGGGAGAGAGAAAGCATCGATTTTATTTATTTGTTCGTCTGGCCTTTGTTTCTCCAACGCTTAGTTGTGTACATGGTGCTGGGGTTCAAACTTGAGTCCTTGTGCGTGCCAGGCAAGTGGCCCAACCGCTGAGCTCCAGCCTCCAGTTCTGAATCTTACACATACTGTGTTTTTTCCTATACGTATGTATCTTTAGTAAAAGTTCGATTTACAGATTAGTCACAGTAAGAGATGAACAACACTAGCTCATAACAAGGGGCTGAAGATGCAGTTTGGTGATAGAGTGCTTGTCTACCACATGGGAGGCCCTGGGTTCAACCCCCAGCATTGTGCACAAAACGAAACAAAAAAATAATAGCTAATAATAAAATGGAACAATATACTGTAATCAAAGTTATTTAACACTTAGGAATTGTTTATTTTGGAAATTTCCATTTAGTATTTTCAGACAGTGGTGGACCTTAGGCAACTGAAACTGAAGATTAAGGTCCGACTACTGTATACCGTCGGACTTCTGCATCCTCAGGTTCTGCATCCACCAATCAATCAGCTGCGGATTGAAAAAGTTCAGGAAAACATTGTATGTGCAACCTTTTTCTTGTGATGATTCCCTAAGTGATACAACATGGTAACTATTTACATAGCATTTATATTGTATTAGGTTTAATAAGTAACCTGAGATGATTTTAAAAGTTTACAGGATGGGCTGGCGTGGTGGCTCAGCAGTTACGGTGCTTGCCTGGCATGTGTGCGGACGCAGGTTTGAACCCCAGCACCACATACACAACTAAGTGTTGGATCAACAAAAACCAGATGAAATACTAAATAAAACTAATTCTCTCTCTTTCTCTCTCTCTCTCCCTCCCTCTCTCTCTCCTTCTTTCTCTCTTTAAAAAATTAAAAATATAGGAGAAGTCTGGGGTTGTAGCTCAGTGGTACAGTGTTTGCCTAGTACAAGTGAGTCCCTCCCTGGGTTGGAACCCTCGTACCACAGTGAAAAAAATATATATGGGGAAGAATTGTATAGTTATATGCATATGCTATCCCATTTTATATAAGGGAGTTGAGCATCACGGGACTTGCGTATCCTGAACAAGTCCCAGAATCAGTCCCCCAAGGATAATAAATGATACCATCTGGGGGTAGTACTGAAGATTGAACCCATGGTCACTTTACCACTGAGCTACAGCCTCAGTCCTTTTTTTTTTTTTTTCAATTTTTAAAATATGTTGGTACCAAGGATTAACCCCAGGGGTGCTTTACCACTGAGCCACATCCCCAGCCCTTCTTTTCACATGGCTTTCATCACTCTGACACTTAGCTGTGTACGTGGGTGCTGGGGTTTGAACCCGTGTACTTGTGCATGCCAGGCAAGCACCGTAACTGCCAAGCCACCGCTCCAGCCCCCTCCCCAACCCTTTTTATCTTTTGTTTTGAGACAGGGTCTTGCTAAATTACTCAGGGCCTCACTAAATTGCTGAGGTTGGCAATGAACTTGGGGTCTTCCTGCCTCAGCCTCCCAAGCCGCTACAAATACAGGAGCACTACTGCTGCCTGGTCAGTAGGGGACACCTTTGTAAGGAAATTGAGACAGAGAAGTTGAGTAACAGATCTGGGGGTATACAGCTGGCGACTGGAACCCAGCCTGTGTGGGAAATCTGTGCCGACCCCTCCTCCCTGTGGACTGTGACTCTCTTTTTCTAGTGACCGTGTCCTTTGTGTATGCTTTCCCACCTTGATGTGCACGTCACCCTGCTGCGTCCCCTAGCTGAGGACTGTCATTCAACTCCTTTGGGGCACTTTTCAAGTGAAAATACAGTAGAATAGCCACACAGAGACACCATGACAATGGCACTGCACGAAGAAATGCAGTTTTATTTTATTCATTTGTTTTTAATTTTTAGAGAGGGACAGGGAGAGAGAGAGAGAGAGAGAGAGAGAATCAATTTTATTTAGTTTTTCATGTGGCTTTCATTGCTCCAACACTTCTCCGTGTATGCGGTGCTGGGGTTCGAACTCGTGTCCTCACGCATGCCAAGCAAGCACTGTAATTGCAGAGCCACTGTTTCAGCCCCAGAAATGCAGTTTTAACTAATTAATTTTTAAAAAATTTATTGTTTTGCAAGTACTGGGAATTGAACCCAGGGGTGCTCTACCACTTAGCTACAGCCCCAGCCCTTTCCTTTATTCTTTCTTTCTTTTTTGGGGGGGGGGGCGGTGCTGGGAATTTAACCCAGGGGCTCTTTACCACTGAGTGACATCCTCATTTCCTTTTTATTGTTTATTTTGGGACAGGGTCTCACAAGGTTGTTTAGGGCCTCACTAAGCTTCTGAGGCTGGTCTTGAACTTGTGATTCTCCTACCTTTGCTGGGGATATGAATATAGCTCAGTGGCAAATTGCCCCTGGGCTTGGGTTCAATCCCCAATATCAAAAATCAATAAATAAGCAAATATGAAAAATAAAATGTCATCTCACCCAACATTAGTTGAGCTCCTAGTGGGAGCAGACCCCATACCATGAGGACTAACATGGCAAGGGCCCTGCCCTCCTAAGTGCTGTTAGTGAGGAAGACTGTGTAATAAATCCTGCAGCTCATTTGAGGGTCCGGACGGGGCCGAGAGAGGGCCAAGGGAGCCGAGCGTGGAAGCCGCCCCACTCGGGGTCTCAGGTTGGGGCACTGCAGCCACAGCCAAGTGTTGGCCAGTTCCTGCTGGGCCCCTCGCATCTGGAAGCAGGATGCGAGACTGGGTGGAAAGTGCTGCTTTTACATCCTGTCCAAGTGCTTCCTGGAAAGACAGAAGAAAGGAGAAGAAAGCACAGGCTGCGGAGTCCCAGCCTGCTTCTCTCCACGAGGCGTGAGTCACCCTTGGGAAATAGGCAGCAGAACCCACCAGAGAATCCGGAGCGTGACTCGGTTGTGTTGAGCATGGGAGGGGACTGCAGTTGTCCCTAGAGCCGGCCTGCGTGGATGTGCACAGGAGCTAGGCCAGGCTTGGGACCACCCCTTGTGCCCCCCAAGCCCTCCCCAGACTCCTGATGCCTTAGCTGAGCAGAGGATCCTGCCTCAGGCCCAGTGCTGGAAGCTTGTGGGGAGTCAGGCCCTGTGCTTGGAGCTGGGGTTTGAACACGCTTAGGCTGTGTCCTTGGGGTGCCTTGGATTTACATTACCATAAGTCACAGAATCATAGGGTCCCCAGATCCAGTTGGAAGTATTTTTCACCAGGGATTGAACCCAGTGGCTCTTAACCACCAAGTCACATCCATAGCCCCTCCCCCGTTGTTTTTAGAGAAAGAGAGGGACAGAGAGCGAAAGAGAGAGTCAGTTTTATTTAGTTTTTCATGTGGCTTTTGTTGCTCCAAGACTTAGTTGGGTACGTGGTGCTGGGTTTGAACCCACGTCCTTGTGCATGCCAGGCAAGCGCCGAAACCGCTGAGCCACCACTCCAGCCCTCTCCCTTTTTTTTTTTTAAGAGAGAGAGAAAAAGAGTTAATTCTATTTTTTCTTCTGGTTTTTGTTTTTCCTCCACTTAGCTGTGTATGCAATGTTGGGGACTGAACCCGGATTCTCACTGAGCCACCTCTCCAGCCCTGGAAGTGAAGTGTTAAATTAGTGACAGTCAGGATCTATTCAGCATTCCCTGTGGAATCGCAGGGAGACTACATGTGCAGTTAGTGTTCCCTATTGCAAGACATCCAGCCTCCCAGTGAGGAAGTATGGAAGCCATTCTCAGGGGCAGGTTCCCCAGCTGCCTGAGTTTCCTAGGGAAGCCTTAACAAAATACCCAAACTGGGCGACTTAGCAACAGAAATCCAGCCGGGCCAGGTGCAGTGCAGGCCTATAATTCCACCAACCCAGGCGGTTCTGGCAAGAGAACTGTGAATTTGAGGCCAGCCTCAACAATTTAGTGAGACTGTATTTCAAAATTTAAAAAAAAAATTTTTTTTTTGAAAGGAGCAGGGTTATAGCTCAGTTTTAGAGTACCCCTGGATTCAATCCCCATTACTGCAAAAATAAACAAAAGAGGGTTGGAGATGTGGCTCAGCGGTTGAGGTGCTTGTCTGGCATGCACAAAGATGCGGGTTCAAACCCCAGCACCACGTACACAATGAAGTGTCGGAGCAACAAAAGTCACATGAAAAACTAAATAAAATTGATTCTCTCTTTTTCTCTCTCTCATTGTCCCTCTCTCTTTAAAAAATAAAATAAAAAACAAAAGACAAAAAGAAAACAAAACAGGGACCTGTTGTCTCACGTCCTAG
>PVKS010013902.1:0-49694 GCA_004027875.1 Aplodontia rufa | reverse complement strand
TGGTGAGGTGGTAGTGGTGATGGTGAGGGTGGTGATGATGGTGATGGTGATGGTGCTGATGGTGATGGTGATGATAGTGGTGATGGTGATGATGGTGGTATTGATGGTGGTGATGGTGATGTCCCATAGTAATGTACCAAAATCTCTAGGACCCCAAATTATGCATAGCAGGTATGTTCACAGCACAGAGAACAAACATCAAGCTTTGTGGCTGACTAGTGACATACCTGAAGAAGAGCTGGGACTTAGAATGCCAACCCCCAAAGCTGATCTGCTCTTGGCATGAGCGTGAGCATGTTTTATGCATAGCAGGACTTTCTGACTCAGGGTGGAAGTGTGGTTTTGAGCGCTGCCCCACAAAGCATAGCTGCAGGTGGAGCTGACCGCCTTGCCCATAGGGATTTGGTTTTCTTGTCTGCTACACTAGGGTGCTCAGACCCGCCAGGCTTCAATAACGAGGTGACATGAGGATCAAACTATTGGGTGTGCAGTTCCATGTCCAACCCTCGTCAGCTGTCAGACCCCATAGACAGGAGAGGCGAGCGTGTGGCTGAGCAGATTCCAGGACACACCAGGGCCTCCGGTGTGACCTTCATCCTGCAGCGACTCTGTGTTCCTTGACTCCTCCTCCAGTCTCAGACGGGAACTGGCTGCTGCTCAGATGAAGGAGGCTGCCACATCTGGGGGATGCTGTGTCAGCTGGCCTTTGCCATGCGCCAACTCACCACAAAGGTGCAGGCTGAGGCAGTGATGGGCCACTCAGAGGGTGGGGGGCGGGCTGGCTTGGCTGAGACCAGCATTCTGCTGCCGGAGTAGTCTGGTCTGGGCTTCTTCAGCTGTGTGGCAGGAGTGGCTGGCACAGCCTGCTGGCTCAGCTGGGGGACTGCAGGTTCCCGGCAGCAGGGTCTTCCTTCCCCCATCATGCTAGCCAAATGTGTCCATGGCCACAGCCAAATGCAAGGGGTGGCAAGAAAGCCACAAGGCTGACCTCCAGTGCCATGGAGCCCAGGGGATGGCAGCTGCTCTGGAGCCAGGGCTGGGTTGAGGTGCTGCCAAGACCCACTGAGGCCCTTGTCCCCTCAACATCTCAGCTCGCTGCTGTGTGAAAGGGGACAAAAGTCTCTCCTAGTCGAGTTAGGGTGGACGAGGCTGCATTAATCATTGTCCAGAGTGAAAAACACAATGCTATCTTGCGTGGTGTGAGAGGCTACGGCTCCCTCCAGGCCAGGCGCTCAAGGCCACGCCAGGGGCTGCTGGGTGCACAGGGCTGAGGGGCTGAGTGCCCCACTGCAGCTGTCCCTGGGGGCTTCTCTGGTCCTGTCCTGGAGCTGCAGAGGAGTCTGGCTGGGGCATCGAGCAAGCTGGCCCCACCAAGGGGCTGTCGGCCGGGGCTTTGCAGAACATCGATGGCCCTGGACGCACAGAGGGCTGCTGTCATGGGGGCCTCCTGGGGCTGGACACAGGAGGCATTGTGCTGGGCTGGCTCCAGCCCCAGCGAAAGCTTTTTTTGAGCAGGGAACTGAATGCCTTTCTGTGTGCGCGGCAGGAGCTGCCTCAGAGCTGTGTGCAGGAGGAGGAGGCCGGACGGCACTGTGGCATCTGCTTCCCGGCTGCCGGGCCAGACGCGGGACTACAGAGAGCAGCCTCAGGTTCTGCCAGGGCTGGGGCATCGGGAGGACTGGCTTCCTGCTGTGGACATTCCCGAGGCCCAAGGGCAGGGAGGCCAGAGCTGCGAGCCTCAAGCCCTGGTGCCAGGCCTTCCAGCCGAGCAGCCCTGGGCCAGCTACTGGGTCTCCAGGAACAAAGAAGTATGCCAGAGTGTTGGCACTCACTTGTGGCGAGTCCCGTGGAGGCCGGCCACCCTGGCTTCAGCATGATCCACAGCTGCTGCCCAGGGTGGCCGTGCTACCTCTGAAGGCTGACCAAGTGCATGTGGGACAGAGAGGACAGACATTTGCAGACCCGTGTGCTGCTGGGCACAGCTGCTGGCATCAGCTGAGAAAGGGCAGGTGCCATCCCTGTCCTCAGGGTCATGAACTTTCTTCTCTCCTGCAGGAAGGTGGAGATGGAGAAGGCTGGGTCCACCTCAGAGCTGGGCTGAGTCTTTCTCACACCTGGGAGCCTGGCGTGGAGCAGGCCAGAGGATCCCTGCTATCTATGTGGACGCCTTCCTTCCCCCTCACCAAGGAGAGGCAGGGTATGGCAGGTTGAACTGTCCCCAGAAGGTCTGTCCACACACACAGCTGGTCCTGTGAATGTGCCCTTGGTGGAAACAGGGTCTCTGCAGGGTGAGGTCATGTGGGTGAGGGTGAGCCCCTGCTGATGACTGGGAAGAGAGATGTCTGGACAGGGGACCCTGGAAGGAAGTCCATGAAGATGGAGGCAGAGACCTGGGTGGCACCGCCACCAGCCAAGGAGTTCCTGGGCTACCAGGAGCTGGAGCAGGCAGGAAGGAGCCTCCCTGGAGCCTCGAGAGAGAGTGCAGCCCGTGGCGCCTGGATCTGAGTCCTGGTCTGGACGGAGAGCCTCACGCTGTTGTCACTGCGTCTCCGGTCTGGGAGCCCACGTCCCCAGGACTGGGAAATGCCATGGCACTGACAGGCAGCAGCGGTGCACAACGACGCTCCCCTCCTTTAAGGAATCGAGATACAAGGGTGACACAGAAAATGTCCCCCAGCTAAGGGCGGAGGCTGGAAAGCACGCGGGTCCAGGGGTGTGTGTTCTGGAACACTCCAAAACAACAGCTGTTTCCGGAACTCACCCCAAGGACAGTGCCAGCCTCACGGTGGCAGGGACCTGCAGGGCACAGCTCAACAGTGGGCTTAGGTGCCCACAGAGAGCATTTTCAATAAATACTCTGACTAGAAGAGGCCGTGACGGTGCTGCTACTGACCTGGAAAATGGGCACGGGCAGGAGCGTGGGCTGTGAGAGGTGTACTGGGCTTTTCTTTTCAGTGCTGGGAAGGAACCCTGGCCTTGCACACAGTAGGCGAGGTCCCCACCACTGAGCTACAGCCCTGCCCTGCACTGATTTTATTGAAAGGCAACAAAAAGAAAATCTGACTCCTGGGGATGTTGGGGAGAGTGCAGCCGATGTCACCAGCATCTTTGGGCTGCAGAGTCCAGGGGGATTTTGAAACTTCCCTGCTTGGGTTTTGCCGCTGTCTCCGACCTCTGTGTGAAGAAGCTGCTACATTTGAAACCATGCTACAATGCAAATGAAAGCAACGGCCCTCAGCCCAGTGGTTTGAGTCAGGCTGCCTGGGCCAGTTCTGCTCAGGGGCGTTGCCCCTGGTCAGCCTGGGCAGGCGGCTGTGGTGTCAAGGGGTTCTGTGCTGGAGCTGGAGCTGGTGTTGTGACAGCCGGGGATCCTGCTGTGGGCCTGGAAGCTAGGTCAAAGGTCAGGCAGCGGCTGCCATGACTGAGCTTCACTTTACTCATTTCCACCCAGCACAGCGAGACAAGTCTGCTCTGACATCTCAGGAACAAGGTGATGGGGACAGTGTCACCCCTGAAATGTCCCCAGGCTCAGGGACCATTGTATGAACTCTCCTTGTGACATTATCTTAGCACTGCCTCATGATGAGGTGCTGGGCTCAGAAAGGCAGTGACTTGCCAAGGTCGCACGGCAACGGGCTGAGGGTGACCTTGTGTCTGACCTCGATCCATGTCCTCTCCACAAGGCCCGGCTGCCTTCTGCCAAGGAGAAGTGGGAACAGGAGGCCGTGTAGATCTCTGTCCTGCTGGGCTGCCCCATCCTACCATCCATGGTGAGCCAAGGAGCCCAGTAGGCTTTGTCCAAAGGGGCTCATTGCAAGTGCCTTGCGCTGAGATGCCAGCAGGGAGACTGCCGTGGTCCTGCCTACTGAAGGAAGGGTGATCTGCAGGTGGAGCAGGGAATCTGGAACTCCCTGGAGGCTCCCCAGTACTGCCCCTGCCCAGAAGCTGGACACTGCCCCCCTTCCTGGAGCTCGTGCTGACCGTGCAGACTTGCTGTCCCCCTACCTCTGAGGAAAACCCAGGAGATGGCTATGCGGGGCCTCTCCCTCCAGGACCACATCCTGCCAGCCAGCCTGTGAGTGCTGTCCCCAAAGAAGGGGCCCAGGGCATCTGGAGCCTGCAGACTGGGGCTCTGGAGTCCCCTGTTTCTGGGGGGGGGGGAAGGGCAGGGGCCGTGTCCAGGCCTGGGGCGCCTGCAGCTCCTCACTCCCCTCTGGTCAGTCATGGTCATGAGGCTGTAGCTGCCCAGAAAGCCACTGCCCACAATGCCCAGGCCCCTGTCCGGCAGCAGGAGACCAGGTCAGATGAGGGGAGCAGGCTCATTTTTGTTTGATATAAGTGCTGGATTGTTCTCTGCCCTCCTTGGCTATTATGCAGAGGCAAGTCCTAAAATAATATTGAATTTCCTCTCTCATAATTTGGAGGGAGGATGCTCATCCGGAATTAAGCTGGGACGGGGGATGCTTTCATCTGCAGGCACGGGGGACTTCTGAGCTGACTCTGGGTGGCAGTAAGAATGCAGGGCTGTGTTTGCCCTGGAGCAGGCGCCCCCAGGCCCAGGCCCCCTGTGCTCACCAGAGCAGGGTAGCCTGGGAGGGCTGCTTTGTTTTTTAATAAATATGTTTCTTGGAAAGTAGGTCTCCTCATTGAACTGTTCAGAGTCCAGATGGGGTCTTGAGCCATGGATCCCAAGAGACCAGAGCCAGTAACTGGCTGGTGACCAGCTGTGGGTCAGGCCACGAGGGGACCCCTGGGACATGCAGCGCCTGGCGCACAGTGGGTGGTCGTGGTGCACTCCAGGTGGACTCTGGGTTGACTCCGGCCCAAAGAGCACTTGTCCAGCAGCTGTCTTTTCACTGTCGGTTCACTAGGGTTTCGAGCACGCTTCCTCCTGAAGTCCTCAAAACCCCATCTGTGTGGACGGCCAAGCAAGTCCAGGGCCCTGTGCGTGAGGGCAGGGTGCAGAGGTTGCTCTTCCTGAGGGAGAGGAAGCCTGTGGTGCAAATCCTAACCCCATCGCTTAGGGATTTCAGATCTTGGGCTTCATGTTTTCTGGGCCTTGCTTTCCTTATTCTTAAAATCTGCTCAGAATATTCACCTTGGAGTACTGCTAAGAGGACTGAGACGAGACAGCAACGTCCAGCTCAGCGCATCATGTTACTACGGTGCAAGCGAAGAATGAGCGAAGAGCTGGAGCGTAGCATGCTGACTTATTTCATTTACTCAACAGTTCTACGAAAGGCACTAGAGGACACAAAGAGGGAGAAGACAGGGATCTTGCTTTCAAATGAAACAAGATGAAATTGGTGATAGGGATGGTGGTGGTGGTAGTGATAATGTGGGAGGTGGTGGTGGTGATGATGATGGAGGTGGTGATGGTGATGATGGTAGTGGTGATGATGGAGGGGTAGTGGTGATGATGGAGGGGTAGTGATGATGATGATGGAGGTGATGGTGGTGTGATGATGGAGGTGGTGATGATGATGGTGGTGGTGGTGAGGGTGATAGTGGTGATGATGGAGGGGGTGGTGGTGATGATGATGGAGGTGGTGGTGGTGGTAGTGGTGATGATGGAGGTGGTGATGGTGGTGATGGGATGGTGGTGGTGGAGTTGATGGTCATGGAGGTGGTTATGGTGGTGATGGTGATGGTGATGATGGAGGGGATAGTGGCGATGATGGAGGGGATGGTGATGATGATGATGGTGATGGTGATGATGGTGATGGTGATGATGATGATGGAGGTGATGGAAGTGATGATGGTGGTGATCATCATGGTGATGGAGGTGATGGTGGTGATGGTGATGGTGGTGATGGTGGTGGTGATGGTGATGATGATGATGGTGATGGTGATGATGATGGAGGTGATGATGGTGGTGATGGTGATGATGGTGATGGTAATCATAGTGATGATGATGGTGATGATGGTGACTGTGATGATGGTGATGGTGGTGATCATGGTGATGATTGTGGTGATGGTTATGGTGATAAATCCAATTCCAATGATAATCTTATAGAATTTTTAGTAGAGAGTAACACAGTTACTCTCTACTAGGGGTAGAGATCTACTAAGGGTAGATCAATGGTAGCTTGTGTAGCACACATGAGACCCTGGATTCAATTTCCAGCACTGAAAAAAAAAGCAACTAAGAACAAGGCAGGGAATGTCTACTAGATGAGTTCAAGACTCAGCCTCAGTCCGAGCTACGGAAGCCAGAAGGTAGGTGCTCCAGTGAGCTTGCCACCAGTGCGCAGGGCCATGACCCAATCAGCCTACAGACAGGGAAGGGTCATTGTGCTCAGAGTCTGGTGGTCTTGGTCATGATGGGGAGGACCGGATGTTCAGGTGTCTGGTGCCACTGCAGGAGCAGCACAAGGGGGGAGCGGGGGTGTGGTGGGCAAAGCTGCTCACTCTGGCCAGGAGGCAAAGAAGGGAAGGGTTGGTCCCCTATCCCCTCCAAATGCACACCCACCGTGGCCTGACACCTCCCTCTAGGGCCCCCTCTGAAGTGTCTGCACCTCCCGAGTGCCACGCTGGGGCCTTCGGGGGATGATGCAGATCTAGTTATGACAGGAGGGCACTGATGTGGGGTCGGGAGGCAGACCATGGGCAGGACTGGTGGGACATGGACCCGCTCCCTCTTCCAATGGAAGTGCCCAGGCAATCCCAGGTGACAGTTTTCAGCACACACATGGTGTGGCCACTGCTGGGTGCCCACGCCCCCAGAAGCTTACTCAGGATGGACCATGAGCCCTCGAGCCAAACCTGTGTTGCTTTAAATACAGTTTGGATGGATATCCTCACAACAGGGGCCTTGGCAGGAGCTTCCTAGGATGCAAAAAACTAAACACTTCATAAAATACTTGTAAATTAGATTTCAGTGAAACAGGACTAGTGCTTGGGCATCTTCACTAGGAGAGTGGAGGGCAAGCTATAGACTGAGGCAGTACTTGCCCAACGTGTGCAGAGGGCAGGTGACCAGGATGCACAGAGGACAGAAGCTGTCCCTGGGGGGGCTGGGGCAGGAAGAGGGCAGGTTCCAGCCTGGGTGACTCAGTGGGCCCGGGGACAGCAGTGAAATAATAGGCCAGGTGGCAGCTTGGTGGCAGAGCCCTGGGCTTGACCTCAGTACAAAAAGAACCTAATCCAAGTCTTCTAAGTGGCCCACCAGGGCTCGCTCGTGCAGGAACGGTGGGCAGACCTCCAGGGGCAGGCGAGGGCTCCCCTGGGTCCGCAACCTGGGCTGCTGCCTGCTCTGGTCTCCCCTAAGCAGAGCTGTGCGGTTGTGCTCCTGTGGGGGCAAGTGGGGCGCAGGCTGCCTGCGGGGCCTGAAGGACGTGGTCTGGGAGGTGGCGGCACCGGTACGCTCACAGACCTTGGCCTGAATTTGTCGGTGGTCAGCAGAGATGTCGTGAGGCAAGGCTGTCCACAAGCCATCGTGGCCTCCAGGGCTCAGCGCATCGCCGACCCCTGTGAGTTTTGCACACTTTCTCCTTTGGAGCTTTTTTGTTTAAAGAGAGTGGGACAGGGGCTGGGGCGGTGGCTCAGCGGTTACAGCGCTTGCCTGGCTGGCGCAACAGCACGGGTTCAAACCCCAGCACCATGCACACAACTAAGTGTCAGAGCAACGAAAGCCATGTGAAGAACTCAATAAAAGTTGATTCTCTCTCTCTCTCCCCCTGTCCTACTCTTAAAAAAGAGAGAGAGAGAGAGAAGGACAGTGAGAGAGAGAGAGAGAGAGAAAGAAAGAATTATTTTTTCAGTTTTTCATGTGGCCTTTGTTGCTCTGAGACTTCATTGTGTACGTGGTGCTGGAGTTTGAACCTGCGTACTTACGCATGCTGGGCAAGCACTGTAACCACTGAGCCACCGCTCCAGCCCCCTTTGAAAATGTTTATAATCAAATGTTGGGGAAAAATAATTCAAGCCACAGTGTTCAAGAGTATATTTGTATATTTGTAACATGATTTTTTTTCAGACAAAGGAATGGTATCCAGAAATTATTTTTAAATACTTCTAAAACCATGAGCTTCAGAAAAGAGGGTACCGACGGCTGATAGAATCTGTAGCATCTCCAGGAGGAGACTTGACCAAGGTGCTCCCCCACAGACCCGGAGCACCAAGATGAAAAAGTGGCACGACGAGGGCAGAGCTCTCCAAGACGGGCTGGCCCACAGCTGCCAGGACACTGCTGTGCCCTCACGGGGGCGTGATGGCCCAGGGCGTGCCAAACCTGAGCCCGTGCCAGTGCCATGGGGAGCAGGGTGACACACACAGCAAAGGTCCCTTCAAAGTGCACGCATTATCAGCCGGGGCAGCTGGGCACTTGGGGACGGGTTAGCAGCTGTGCTCCACATGGAAACTGGGTGAAGGCCAGGACCAGGTGGAGCTTGGAGCCAGTACCTGGATTAAAAACCCCACTGAGCAGAAGGGTGCATTTGACATGATTTCAGGATATGGAATTCCAAGCCCTGAGCCTGACCCATGCCGTGTGGGCAGACTGGTGGGGGCCGAGGCCTGGCAAGCTGGACCTGTGCTCTCACCTGCGCTGTGGGTCTGCTGCTCAGAGGCTGGGGTGGGGAGTGTCCCTGCACAGGATGTCCTTCCATGCAGGACACTGCTCAGCCTGCAGAGTTCTCACTTCAGGCCTCGCCTGAGTTGGCTTTGGCTCTGGAGTTGAGCGGAAGACCAGTCCGGCCAGGGAACATGCCTT
The DNA here is from genome assembly GCA_004027875.1 of Aplodontia rufa. NCBI lineage: Eukaryota > Metazoa > Chordata > Mammalia > Rodentia > Aplodontiidae > Aplodontia > Aplodontia rufa. The sequence goes on along the minus strand of PVKS010013902.1, from coordinate 40,981 downwards.
CCAGCTGGGGGCTTAGGGGAACCAGAGGCCAGAGCCCCTGGACACAGGGGAGTCCGAGCCTCCAGACCATCTGCTTGCTTAGCTGGCCTTCACAAAGCTGCCTCTGTCCTTCCCTGGCCTGAGGTCATGAGCTGGGAAGCCCAGAGCAGGGCTGTGGGCACAGAGTGGGTGGCCCCCGGGGCAGCCCAGCGGGATGCAAGGATGCAGATCATGAGTCAGGGGACCTCGGCTTGCCTGGCTTCCTGGCCTCAGTTTCCTCCTGGGCCCAGTGAAAGTGTCTGGCAAGGCGCACCCTCCTATGCCCCAAGGGGTAACAAGGGGACCAGGAGGGAGCTGTCCCTTGCTTCCGCCCCATCTGCTCCGACAGATCCATGTCCACACCTCCCGCTCCCCCTGCCTCCCTGTCTGCACCTTTCCCCTGAGTCACTCACTTAATAGCTAACACAGTTTGGGAAACATTTGAAGCACGCTGCACATTTTTTCATTGCAAGGGCAACAAAAGAATTAATTGAATCATGATCTCCCAAAAGTGCACATGGTGAGTGAAATGACTCCGCACAGCCTCAAAATAGACTTGGCTGCTGCAAGACGCACGGTCTCCGACTCAAACCAAAGCCCCCGGTTCTCCCCCATCTCAGCCAGCAAGGGCAATCGCTCACCACCAACACTGGGTTGCAGAGGGCCTCAGGGTCAACAGCTCCCCAGGTGAGGCAGGGGACAGGGAGCAGCTCCCCAGGCTCAGGGCAGAGCCTGGTCTCAAACCTAAACTTCCCATGCCTTCCCTGGGGATTGCGGGTCAAAGACAGGATGTCCATGTGCAGAGGAGGCACATGCTACATCTGGCCCTGCTCTAGGGACTTCCAGACTCCGTGACACCTGCAGTGGGGCCTTCCTTCCCACTATACAGGCAAGAAAAACCAAGGCTAAGCCAGGCTGCCTTAGGGGACAGCGATGAGATCAAAACACAGGTCTTTGGGGCTAACCACACAGAAGGGGCCTGGGTCTGTACCCAGTACCCCCATACAGGCTGGGGACACAGCAAGGCAATCTGTAAGCACAGTGCGTTACTGAGAGCAACAATTCCATCCTTGTCACCGAGCAAACGAAATTCCAGATGCTTCCCCAAGATTACATAGCTATCAGCAAGAACCAGGATTCAGCACTATCCCTCTGACCCTGCCTGGGTCTCCTGCCCCATCTCTCACAATCACTAAGGACTTGCTTCTCAGGATGTCTCATGATGGGCAGCACAAGCCTGTGCAGGTTCAAGCCCACAGGCACGGTACAGACCAGTGCATAATTCCATGTGCACAGATACAGGCTGGCACGCACCCAGGGTCACAGATACAGACTGGCACATGCCTAAAGGCTCAGATACAGGCTGGCACATGTCTACAGGCATGGGTACAGGCTGCCATGTGTACCCATGAGCATCGGTACAGGCTGGCATATGTATCCATGGGCATGGGCATAGGCTGGCCTGTGTACATGGGCGTGTGCTCACACACACTGAGCATTCATCCATTCATAGTGAGAAGCAGCCCATCCCAGGCTGAGGCTCAGCCACTGAGTCCTATTGCAGGCTGCCTGTGGAATGAGAGCAGGGCCTGTCCCACTACCCTGAGAAGGTGGCCTGGGGCTCTGAGGCTGAAAGCACAGTTGTAGGAGGGCACTGGGGGAAGAAAGCGGCAGGGTCTGCATTGGACCCTGGAGTCTGAGTACCAAGTGCTCCTGCTCAGGGACCCTGTGGGGATGGGCCTGCAGGGATCAGGCAGATGGACACACAGGGACACAGGAGGAGTGGTGAGGCTCCATGCCATTGTGCTGGTGTTTGGAGAATGCAAGGACCAGTGGCCCCAGCTTTTGGACTTCTACTTGGGAGGGGTTCAGGTGACGTGGTCATTCCTGGAAGACCACATGGTCAAGGCCGTTCCAAGCTCATGTGAGAGCTGTGTGTGACATGCAGCTGGAGTGGCTGTGCCCATCCCAGAGGCAGACCACTGAGAAACAGCTGGAGGGGTATCTGCAGCAGAGCCTCGGCCATACTCGGGTTGTCCCGTGTCCTAGGGTCAGCCCAAATTGTGCACTCAGGGCATCCCCAGGCTGCCATGAAGCTGTGGGTCATTGCCTGTGGGGTCAGGGGACCCCAGGACTTTCCTTGTGTTCTGCATGCCTCAGGCCTGCTGGGTGCCCTGAGGTGGGCTTGCTTCCTGCCTGTGGGCTCAGGGCTGGTAGGCCTGACTCATCTGGGGCACCAGCCTGATTCCTCTGCAGTCAGGTGGGTTTGTGGCAGGCCTGCCCCCGGCTGGAGGGCCCTTACATGTGGAGCTCCTGGGCCGGGCTATTTCTCACAGTTCTTGTCTCAGCTCTTTTGGCCAAGTGAGGATTCAAAGCAACTATGTCCCAGAGAAAGGCTGGATAGGTAGGTCCCAGACAAAGGTGCAGGGAAGAGCCTCGTGTCACCTCTTTGTAGGAACCTGAGGCTAAGTGGGTCAGGTATTGCACAAGGTCTTGCTGTGGGGGAAGGGGGGAACCAGCCTGTCAGCAGCCCAGAAATGCACAGCCCTGGGGTTTGACTGGGTCCCTGAGGGTGATGCCACAACCTGATTTAGAGCGGAGAAGGTAGGTAGGGCAGGACAGGAGGTGGGCTAGCAGCTCAGCTCTGAGCCTCCTGGTCTGCCCTGTCCTGTGCCCACCTGTCCCCACAGGCCTGAGCACCTCATCCACCTTCCCCAAGTATCAGCTGGCAGGCACCTTATGCTGCATCCAACGGGCACAGGAACCCAGAGATCAGTGGGGCTGCAGTCTGTTTATACCCAGTAGCAAGGAAGCATGGGCAACATGGTCCCCAGGGCTGAAAATGGAGTTAGGCTCAAGGATCTCAAGGACAGGAGCTGCTCCTGGTTTGTGCTAAGATCCAGGCCAGGTGCAAAGCTTCATGTGCACCCCCTCCATCTTAAAATCCTTGCTCTGAAGTCAGTCCGTGATCTCAGCTGGACAGATGGGGAAACCGAGGTTGGCTGGCTGGTTGGCTGGCTTGGTGTGCCTGCAGTCACCCAGAAGGATTTGAAGAGCTGCCTGGAGCCTGAGTTCACGGCTGCTGTGCAAGCACAGAGCTTGATTCTCCCTCTGTTCTAGCAGCTGGGGTGCCCTGGACATTCAGGACCTCTGGCTTCCAGGAAGCCAGGGCATCAGCAGTGTGACAGACTGGCTGTGGCTGGGTTGCCTACTTCAGGACTCAGGGACACCCCATGGGCCCTGTGACGGGGACATGTGTCCTGGCAGCTCCAGTGCTGGAGGGACCTTCTTGCCCACTCCGCGGAGGGCAGGCACCATAGGGTGCTGCCCTGCTTTTAGATTCACTTGTGGAGTTCATTCATTCAACAGTCGAGCTTGGGAGCTCTTGATGAAGTCCTACTGTGTGCTGGGCAGTATTCCAGAGACTGAGACTGCAGCTGCAGCCCTCGACTGTGGCCCTGACCTGTGCCCTTGCATTGCATCAGGAAAGTGTAAGGCAGCACATGTGACACAGGCTTCACATGTCCCAAGGCTGCTGTGACAAAGCACCACAAGCCAGAGGGCTTCATGAGACAGGAATCTGCTGTGGAGACCATGAGTCAACGGTCACGGTGCGCAGGCCGTGGTCCCCACAGACCGCCAGGAGGCGCCTTCCCGCCTCTTCCAGCACCCAGCTCCAGGTGTCCTCGGCTCCTGCCTCCTTCTGCTGGGCTCATCTTCCTCTGTGTCGTCCCCTTATAGGGTCGTCAGTCATTGATTGGGCCCCCCTCCTGATCCATATGCTCTCATTTTGAATTGCAAAGACTTCCCAAATGAGGTCACATTTGGAAGCTCTGGGTGGATGTGAGACTGTTTGTCCGCACATGGGTAAGTGGTCCAGAGGAAGCTGAGGCAGGGAGGCTCAGCCTCTCCAAGAAGTGGAGCATGAGAGGCAGGAGTCGGGCGCGGTTGGGCAAAGACCCCGGGGCAGGGGCCTGCTCAGGCTGTGAGTGCCATGGAGAAGGTGGGTGGGTGCTGAACTCCGGGAGAGGTGGGCTCCTAGCCCATGGCCTGCACCGTGTGTGTGTGTGTGTGTGTGTGTGTGTGTGTGTGTATGTGTGTGTGTGTGTGAAGCCTTGGTGGTTTCTGAGTCAAGGAGCATACTCTGCCTAGTGCTGTGGAGTTGGGGTCCTACTGGCTGCTGGTAGTTGTACTGGGACACAGTGTCCCCATGAGAGAGCAGGGCCTGGCAGAGCTCTGGGGTGAGACTGGGCGCCTGCAGCTTGTCTACTGTCAGCTGACTGTGGCCCTCTACATGTCCCAGCCCTCTTCAAGGCATCCCCGGCTGTGGGTGGAATCATCCTGCTCTTCTGCTGCCTTGGATGGTGTGGGCCCAGGTTGGCTTCCCTGCTTCAGCCCTGTCTCAGGACTGCCTGGACTCAGTGGGCCTGTGGCTTGACCACTGTCTGAGTTTCTGCTTCAGGGGGCCCTGGCCGTTAGCCCCAGCCGTCCAGGCCTCTCAATTGCAGTGGGTGAGAGCCGAGAGGGGCCCTCTCACTTGGCAGACTCCAGGGCACTACAGGGGCGACTATAGGGAGCTGGATCCATGGCATCCACACTGTGGGGCACCATGGGGACTATAGGGAGCTGGGTCCAAGGCACACATGCTGTGGGGCACCTTGGGGATGGCTTTAGGGAGCTGGATCCTCCCACACAGGCTCCAGGGCACCACAGTACGACTTTAGGAAGCTGGACCCACGGCACTCTGCCTCCTTCCAGGGTTGTTCTACTTGTAGTCGGAAGCCTGTCCCCTGATGGATGAGCACCTCCTATGCCCCTACCAAACACAGGAGCCCATGCTGCTCCTCTGGCATCTGCCAGGCCACCCTGTTCCGAAACCACTTTGGATGTGCAAATGAGACGGTGGAGTGGGCATCCCTACCCGCACTCATTTTGCAGCTGAGATGCAGGTGAGGTGGGTGTGAGGGGTGGAGCAGGTTGAACCTGAGCCCCCGCAGGGCTGAGCTGGGGGCCTCTGGCTGGGGCATGCTGGCCAGGTGCTGTGTGTAGGTGTATGTGCGTGTGGGTGCCCCAGTGGGCTGCCTGGGCTTCCAGTGCACACCTGGGCTGGTCAGCTGGCAGCCACTGGGGCCTGTGGACGGGAGGTTGCTTTGTCCTGTACCCATGAGCTTTCTCAGACACCCCCACTGCTTCTGGATGCCAGAGCCTTTTGGAGGCCTGCACTTGGATTCCAGTTTTGTCCCACAACAATCCCCAAAGCCCGGGAGGAGCCAGTAAGGCCCAAAGGCAGAGGAAGACCTCAGAAAGCTCAGCACATCCAATGTTCCCTTTATGCATGGGCTGTGCCCCAGGCACTGGGTGACTTGTTGAGGTCACCAAGCAGCTGGTGGTGGATGGTCACTTCGGTCTCTGGTCGCACCGCTTGGTGACCTCAGTGTTCCGAGGTTGGGGGCAAGCTGTGCTTCATGGTGCCTGCCCCCTCTCCCCAACCTCCAGAGCAAGTAGCCTCATGGAACACTCACCCCTCTGACACACTGATGACAAGGATATGCCACCAGCAGGCTTGTGACATCCAAGGTCGCACAGCGTGCTGTCTGCTGCAGCAAACCACAAACTCGGTGGATTAGGACACAAATGAACCCCTCATCCTGGAAGCCAAAGTGCCAGCCATGCTCTCCATTGGCCACCACAGCACTGGGCAGGGCCCCTGGTTCTGGGGCCCAGGGAAATCATCCATTGCTTCTTCTGGCTTCTGGTGGCTGCTGCGCTCCTGGGCTCAGAGCCCTCCTCTGTGCCTGGGACCTGGCTTTCATCCTCACGTCTCCCTCTGGGTAGAGGGGAAGGTCTGCAGCTTGCAGGACCTGTGTGATGACACCCTGGACAATCTGCACTGTCTTGTCCTGAGCCTGGACATGGCCGTCTCAAGGCCCCTGTGCCATGGATGAACACAGGACCACGGGCTTTGGATGCGGACATGAGTGTCTCTGGGGACTGTCACTCTGCCGACAACCGGCCTCCCTGGTTAGGAGGTCCTGGCTGCCTTACAGAGAGGAAGCAGGCTCAGAGAATCCAGGTGAGGTGCCTGCTGAGGGCCCAGCAGAGCTTGCAGCAGGAAGCTGGGCTGCTGGGGGTCTCCTAGCGCAGAGTGGCTGGAGCTGCCAGGCAGCGCCTGTGGCCTGTGTGGGGACAGGAGTGTGTGTGATGGAGCCAAGTCTGGGTCCTTCCCAGGTCCTTGCACAGCCAGAGCTGTGTGGCTTGTGCTGAAAGGAAAGGAGACGTGAAGGACTTTGGGGGCCACTCTGCCCTTGGGACTTGCAGAGAGGCCTGGCAGGGAGGCCACCGGGCTGTGAGGCCTTCGGAGGGGTTGTGGCAGCCTGACCCTTCTCTAAATGTGGAAAGAATGCTTCCTTCAGTAACTAAAGCAGCTCAGAGTCCACTGTCAGCCTGAGGTGAGGCATGGGAAGGAACATTCTGGGTGTGCTGTGGTGAGCCTGCAGAGGGCACCTGCTGACGTCTGGGGTGGAATGGGCCCATGGCTGACGTGGAGGGGAACAGGTGGTGTGAGGTGCTGGTGATGTTTGTGTAGCATGTACATAGAGCATGCATGTGTAGTGCTTGTTTGTGCGCAGCGTGTGCACACATGTGTAGCATTGTGACATGTACCGTGTGTGTGCTGTGGAATGTGTGCATGTGTACTATGTGTGGTGTACACTGTGCGCAGTACATGCATGTGTGCACGTGATACATACTGTGTGTGCTCTGCACTGCATACATGTGTGTGGATGTGTGAACAGGTGCACCATGTGTGGTATGTACTGTGCAGTGCATGTGTGTGCATGTGATGAGCGCTGTATGTGCTGTATACTGCATGCACGTGTGTGTGCATGTCTTCCACAGTGCTGTGTACTGCATGCATGTGTGCCATGTGTGCTGTGTGCAGTGCATGTGTGTGCATGTGATGAGTGCTGTGTACTGCATGCATGTGTGTGTGCATGTCTTCCACAGTGCTGTGTACTGCATGCATGCGTGCCATGTGTGCTGTGTGCAGTGCATGTGTGTGCATGTGATGAGTGCTGTATGTGCTGTGTACTGCATACATGTGTGTGCACGTGCTTGTGCACTGTGTGGCATGTGATGTGTGAGGTGCATGCATGTGTGCATGTGAGTGTGTGTGTCTGCTCCCTGTGAGGAGCGCTGGGGTGCCTGGCCTCTACCCACCTCCTTCCCTGTGCAGTGGGGGTGCTGTTTCCTGGCCTGGGCACCAGGCTGGAGCCATAGGCAAGCGCATGAGTGGGCTGCTCTCTTCTTTTTCCACATTGCTGGAATCCTCCACCTCCTGGCCAGAGCTACGCTGGCCCATGGATCTGCACATCTTTCCGAGTGAAGGGATGGAAACTGGAGGCAGGGGCTGACTCCTGCAGTCCTCTAGCTCAGGGCTATCTCTGGGGGGCTGTGGGTGAGCTCTGCCCTGTGCTTGGAGATGACCACCTGCTCACATGTGACACATTCCCAGCCTGTGGGGTGCTATACATCCTTCCCCCAACAGCCCCATGGCTTGGAGAAATCTCCTTGTATCCACCCCTGTTCTTGCACCCCAGATGGCCCCACCAGGAGGTCTTCTAGAAGCCTCTGCTTGGGCATGTGAGAGAGAGGGTGTGGTCAGCACTGTCCCTCGCCTTTCCAACCTTGTCCCAGAGTGAGCCTGCTGGGTTCCCACCCTTGTGGGTAAGACCATCGAGTTGTCCCAGTGCTGGGGTAGAAGGGGCAGGACTGTGTGTGGAATGGTGGCTGGCCTCAGAGAAGTGCCCAAGCCCTGTCCCCAGTACGGGTTGTGTGGGCACATCAGGAAATAGGTCCAGGCAAGGTGAGGTTGCTCTGGAGTTTGGAGTCCTGTGCCTGGGTCCTCCCAAGAAGAGGAGCAAGGCCTGGAGACAGGTGTGGGGCTGGGGCTGAGGCCTTCAGAGTCCCCAGGCACCGCCCTGCGCACAGCTTGCTCTTGGACCCTTGGCCTCCTTATGGGGGAGGAGGACGTCTTTCCATTGTTCAGAGCACCGCAGCTGTGGTCCTTCGCCAGGGCAGCCCCTGGAACCTCACGCAAATGAGAAGCAGGGAAGGGTATGCTGGGTGTGATCTCTGGGGAGAAGACACCCTGACCACATGCCAGGCTCCTGCAGGACGACCTGGTAAGCAGGCAGGGCAGGGCCTATATCCCTGGTGGATCTCTGTGGGAAGGATCTCCCTCTCCCCTTTCTCGGGGCAGACCCAGTGGAGATTCCCACTCCTGCTCACTGTCCCCATGACCCCCATGCGACCAGCCCCTTCCTGGGGGTTGTGGAAAATCAAGAGTCCCGAGAAGCCAGTGCAGATGTTGGCAAGGCCCCAGGGTTTGGGGGTCCTCCCTGTTAAGAGTTGAAAGACCAGAGGTGGGAAGGTCCAGAGTGGCTTGTGGAGTGAGGAGGTGACCTCAGCCACCTTGGGTCCTTCCTCTGTGACCCGAGGATGCTGGACAGACCTTCTTGGGGTTCTGCATGTTGGGGTGGATGAATTTCTTGGGGCTGCAGTAACAAGGCACCACACCCTGGGTGGTGGAAACAGGGACTGAGGTCCCACATTCCTGGAGGTGGGAGGTCAGACCCAGCTGGCATGGTGCAAGCTGGCTGGCCAGCTCTGGGCACATGGACAGCCATCTTGGGTTTGTTTGTGTCTTCATGATCTTCCTCCAGTCTAACTTTCTCCTTTTCAAAGGACACCAGGCTGCAAATTAGAGCCTACCCTAATGACCACATGTCAACCGGGTCATCTGTAAGGTCCTATTTCCACAGTTGCACCCTTCCCACCCCAGGAATGAGGCCAGGATGCTAGCCTGTGATGGGGGATCTCGTCCAAGGGGTCAGCAGCCATGTAGATGCTGCTTTGGGAGCTGGTGGGGATGCAGGACAGTGCTGGGCAGGAGACACGGCCACCTCGCTCTGTGAAAATAAATGCGGCCAGACGAGGCACGAGCCTGAGCCAGGTCCATCCGGGGCCTGTCCACCATGAACGTTCTGGCCTTTCCCCCATGAACCTTTCTTTTTTCAGATCCAGCAGGAATCAGAACATTGCTTTCTGAACTCTTGGGCACCCCAGGTGTTCTAGGAGCAGCTCAGAGCAGGCTGAGAGGTTGGCTGTGCATGGAAGGTCTGCTTCATGGTGTTGAGGTGACCCTGTGTGAAGGCCAGGCCGGGGCACAGGGAGGGCTCTGAGAGCCCCACGTCTGACTTGAGACCCATGGGCAAGTGTGGAGGGTCCCTCCCCACACCTGGCCTCCCGTTTTCCTTCAGGTGTCCCTGAAGCGGCTCTCACTCTCACCAGCTCCCCGCACCAGAGGCCAGCTGGAGAAATGGGCCTGGGATGGGGCCAAGAACTCCCATCCCTGGAGATGTCAGCTGGGCACCCACAAAGAAAAAGTAGAAATGGAATAAAAAAACCTCTTTAATGCTCTCTGCTGCTAAAATCAGTGCTTCAGCCAGAAATTGGAGGGAGCGCGGCAGCTTGGCTCTTCCCAGCTCCATCCATCCAACGTGGAGGCGCTGGGCCGTGTGGCTGCTCCACCAAGTCAATTGAAATGAACAGTTCAGCTCCTTAGTCACACCAGCCACATCTCACATGCCCCACATGGCAGGTGACGCCTGCATTGGGTGCTTCAGATGTGGAATGCGTTCACTGGTGGGGAGTTGCAGCTGACGGCTCTGCGACTCTTCTTTCTGTGTGTGTGTGTGTGTGTGTGTGGGCGGAGATGGGCCCTGACTGGCCAGGCTGCCTACCTGGGAGAGAACACCCAGGTCAGGGCCTGTTGCTGCCTGCTCTGTGACCTTGGCATCCCTGCATGACCTCTGCTCTGGTTGCCTGGAGGGTATGTGAGGAAGGAGTCCCCTTTGGAACTTCTGGCAAGACTTTGTGCCAGCTGGGCCCCAGGCCAGGGCTCCAGGCTACACTGGGCTCACACCTGCCTGGTGTCAGGAGGCCCAAATGCTACATGGTGGGGCAGATGCTGGGGGCTGCAGAATACCCTGCTGGTCTGTGCTCTGGGGTCTGAGGCTGTGGGCTTTGGCGTGAGTGCGGGGTGAGGCTCTGTTTGTGAGGAAGCCTTGCCCAGCCCTGCCCAGGCCCGCCTCACCTCCAGGTTGGGGGCACATCCATAAGGGCCCCTCAGAACCCAGATGCCTCTGGGGCCTTCACGCTGTGTCCCAGCCTGCAGAGAGTTGGTTTCCAAGTCCCTCACCCAGCTGTGACCATAGGCCCACACAGAGAGGGTGTGGGCACTACTTGAGGGCACACAGTGGTGGAACAGAGTGAGCACAGAGCCAACGATGCTGACCCCAAGCCCAGCGTGCCCGACCTAACTAGGTCCACTCCATCTGGGAAGCTCATGTGACTCTCATGCCACCGATACCTGCGTGGCTGTGCATGGGCATCTGATCAAGCCCATTGGCGTTTTTTTCTTTTAAGAGAGAGAGAGAGAGAGATCAATTTTATGTAGTTTTTCATGTGGCTTTCTTTGCTCCAAGACTTCCTTGTGTACGTGGTGTTGGGGTTTGAACCCGCATCCTCGTGTATGCCAGACAAGTGTTGTAACCACTGAGCCACCGCTCCAGCCCCCACTGGCTGTTAAATAAACTCAAACTCAGACAGCTTTAGCTCCACGTAAACGTGGCCCAGCTGGAGTGGGTAGCAGCTTGCACCATCACTGTATGTTGGCAACAGCTGAGGACCCAGCACTCGCACAGTTCACAGCTTCTCCAGTGTCCTTGGTGCCCCCTCCCGTTTGTGCCATGGTTCAGATCTGAGCGTCCCCAAAGGCTCCCATGTTGTGGGCTTGTCCCTGGGTGGTGCTGCTGTGGGTGGTGGACTATGCAGGGCTGGGGCCTGGCTGGGGGAGCAGTCACTGGGGCTGTGCCCTAGATGGGCATCTTGTCCTGGCCCTGCCTCCCTCCTCTCTCTGCTTCCAGCTGCTGTGAGTGACAGCTGTCCCCCCATGCCCTTCTGCCGTGATGCTCTGCCTCCCCTTGGCCCGGAAATGTCGAAGCCTAGTGACCAGCACTGGAGCCTTGGACACCGTGAGCCAAAGTAAATCTTCCCTCCTTCAGGTTGCTTTTCTCAGGAATTTTGGCACAGCACTGGGACCCACCCAGGACCCCACAGGACAGTCTTGTCTTCTTGGGCTCCTTTGGGTGGGCAACAGCTTCTGACCCTGTCTCCAACCTTGGCAGAGTCTGGAGGCCTTGGCCATCGGCTGACCCCGTGCTGTGGGTTCCTGCCCTGGGAAGTGACCGCCTTTCCATCTTTCCGCTCCTGCCGTGTGCGCAGTCATGCTCAGGGTGGAGCTTGTGTCCCTGGGGGGAGCGTGCACATCGCTGCTCCTCTCCGTCCTGTAATGCTTCCGTGGTTTATGTGTCTTCTCGTGGACTCCTGCACATTGACTTCATGCTGTGGGTTTAATCCCAGCGATGTGATGCTTTATTGCTTGGATTGCTGCAGCTGTGGCTCCTGGGATGTGCTGAGCTGGTGCCCTGCCAGCCAACATCACCGTGCCGTCACTGTGTGTGTGGAGCATTGCCTACTATCTGGAACCAGAGGCTCGCCAGGTGCTGTTGGCTTGTTCCCTGCACTCTGCCATTGCCCCAAGGGGCCCTGGGAGCTCTGACTGGGGACCTTGAAGGATCCCAGGTGTGACTCTGGGTGTGCCTGCTGCCATAGTGGTGTGGCTGTGGCCAGGTCCCTTCAGCAGATGGAGCCAGGGCACATGCAGGTGGGTGCACTGCCCAGGGACACAGTGAGTGCGGGGTGAGGCTCTTGGGGCTGTCCAAGGCACACACATCACCCAGAGGAGCCTCTTAGGGACACAGGTCACACAGAGAAGCTTCCCGGGCACTCAGGTCACCCAGGGGAGACTCCCAGGCACCCAGGTCATGCAGGTGCACCCCGGGGACGCAGGCACATAGGGGAGTCAGCTGTGTCTGTGTTGAGTTGAGTGTGACCTCATACCCTATCTCCAGCTCTGACCTGTGACCACAGGGAACTTCCAGCCTCCCCCTGCTTATCTGATCCCCACCCAACACTGTGGGGAGGCTCCTGGCTCCCCGGCCCCCCACCCTGCACGCTGTTCAGCCCAGCACAAATGATTGTTCAGGAATGCTACCCACAGGTGAGAACCCACTCCATCCGCTGCGTGCAGTGAGCTCCTTGGTCTCAGACCTGTGGAGCCAAAGGCACTGATCCCGCAGACTCCTAAAGTCCGCACCTCCCTGCTCCCACAAGGCCCCTTTGAGGGAGGGGTGAGAGAGCCCTCCTGCCTGTTTCCAAGCTTAGGACCTAAAGTCCTCTCTGCACAGCCCGCATGGCAGCCTGGGAGGACCAGCAGAATCTGGGTGGCAGGTTTTCCTGTGTGTTCCTCATCTGTCCTTGGCAGGCAGCACAAGGCTCCAACCAGGTCCAGTGACTAGGCTGCCCTGGACAGCCGTGCCCAGACTCCTTCAGCTGGCTGTGGATTTGTCTCAGCCCTGGTCGTCAGAGCTCTGGATGGAGGCCTGAGAGGACACAGTGGCTATCAAGGAGCCAGAACACCAGGGCCAATACTGTCCCTGCGCCTGGCTCCCTGCTGATTTGCCCAGGGATAGTGAGAGGCCTGGGCAGCTGCTGCCTGCTGAGCATGGAGACTATAGGTATACTGCCTGGGCCCCAGCCAGAGTCCTTCCCACTCCCCTGGCCTCTCCAGGGGACTTGGGGACAGCCTCCTGCCAGGCTTGCCACCCACCCAAGCATGATGTCCTCTTCTCAGCTCCTCTGAACTCAGGATAGACGTCCCACTTAGGCAAAAGCAGGAACACGGCCCTGTGGGCCCCCAGAGTCTGTCCCCAGGTAAGGGTTAAGTGCCATGCATCTAGGCCTTCCTCTGGGCCTTCGGGGCTCCTGCGGGCAGGACTGAGTGGAGGGGGAGGAAGGCTGAGACACCCAGAGGCAAATCTGGACCACCTAGTCCACCTCCAGAGGGGCCATCTAACCCCGTGCTTCGGACCGCAATGTGTCCTCTAGCTCACAGGGAGTCAAGGTGCCTTGGGACGCAGGCTCTGCTTTGGGGCAAACACACAAGTGGCTGTGGAAGGAGATGGGGATGGGGTGACGTCAGAGGATGGGAGGGTGGCCGCACCGAGAAAGCTTGGCGCCTGGCCCAGAACACATCAGAGCAGCTCCTGCGCCTACACTGCCTCCCTCTGAGTCTGTTAGGGAGAAAAAGCATCTCCCTCCCTAAACGCATTAACCTCTAAGTTGAGGCCTCATGCACTCGCAGGCAGCTTGGGCAGGGACCTCACCTACTGCAGCTGGCTTGGTTCTTCCTGAGCTTCTGTGTTCCCAGTGTGCCTTGGGCCCGAGGACATCGGCTCCACTCCCAAGGTTCCCTGTCCACCTCTCGGGCAGGACTGGCCAGAACAGGGTCAGCTGAGCAAGCACAGATGTCCACAGGTGCTGAGGAGGCCTGGCCCGCAGCGCCCAGCCAGCCGTCTCCCGTGCCCAGGCCCTGTTCCCTGGGGTTTTGGCTCCATCTCAGGTCCTGTGTCACTGTCCTATGGTTGGGTCTGGGCAGAAAGCACTCATTCAGCCACTGGTGGTTTAGCCTCCTGCCGCTAGGCCTGGTCTTAATGACCCCGTGTGGTCCCTGCCCTGGGGTCTAGGGTCAGAGCCAAGGGTGGGCCAGGATCTGGCAGATCCCCTGGGGGGACCTGTGGAGGGGCAGCTGCTGCTCAAGTGTCCCTGTGTCTCCTCAGGGAGACGGACTCTTGGCACCTGCGTCAGTGGGTGCTTGACAGGGGGATAGGGGAGTTAAGTACAGGCCCAGGCCCGCTCTGCACAGCCCTGTGAGCCAAGAGTGGCTTCTGTGTTTTTAAAGGGTTGTGAAACCCCATGAGGAGTGCATGATGGAGGCCACGTGAGCTGGCAGACTGAAGGGTCGCCATTGGGCCCTCTACACAGCCTAACTAACCCCTGGGACAGGGACGGGGTTGGGGACCTGGAAAGGATGGCTCCAGGCAGCACGGGGCTGGAGGCAGATGCCTGTGCCTCCTTGGAGTCCCCCGCCTGCTCAGGGCCCATCATTGCCTCCGCCCCACCCCCCAAATTCTTTTCCTGGTGGGGGCATTGCCTGTGTGTTTTCTGAGTGGGCCAGATTCAACTCTCCCCTGCCCTCCCAGCTCCACCACTCCTCACACTCACAAAGCTCTGTGGACCTCCCAGAGCTGGGCCATGTGAAGTTGGCACCCTGTGGGGCCTCAGGGCCTGACACCTGAGCCTCCCACCTGTGTGGTGCCCTGCCTACAAAAGCTCTGTGCACTGCAGCTGGCCTTTGTGCTGGCAAGGGCCATGGGGACTTATGGACATGCAGGTGTGGTCACATTTGATGACCTGTCACTGCCCCCAGTGACAGGGTGACAGTGTCGTGTGTTGCCGGAGCCAGGGGCAACACGAGCTCGACCTGCTCCCACCAGCACATTCTGGAGTGGCATGAAGGTGGGCATGAGGCTCTGCAGACATGAGGGGCTGGTCGTCCACACTGCAGAGGGCTCATCTCCAAACATACAGGGACTGACCCCTCCCACAGCCTGTGGCTCACCCCATACAAGGAGCCGAGCCCTGGGCAGCAGTTCTCTTTGCCAGGGTGGCAGATCCTAGCAGCATGGCCCAGGGCAACTGTTCAGATGGATCCCTGACCCTTTTGTGGTGCCTGGAAATGGATGTGCCCTGCCCAAGGAAATGGGGACCAGCTTTCCATCCCAGGGGACCATGAGCATGGTGCATGCCCAGAGTGGCCCTGCGGCTGCGCAGACCAAACCCGATGGACCACATCCAAGTGACTCTACTCAGGGCCTCCCAGGGCGGTTGGGCTCAGGCATGGATACACATCTCCTGCGGAGCCCTGGTGTCCCGGGGTTGCCCTAACTCAGTGCCATAGACAGGAGTCTCAAAACACAAACATCTATTCTCCAAGTCCGGAGGCTGGAAGCCTGGAACCCAGCGTGGAGGGCCATGCTCCTCCCCGACTCCTGGGAGCCTCTTCCTGCCTCCCCAGCATGGGCTGCTGCTGGCCTCTTGTGTCTGAGGCTGCTGGCCACTCTGCCCATGTCTGCCCTTCCTGCTGTCCTGTCCATCTGAAACTTCCCTCCTGAGGAGGACATGAGTGCACTCAGAGTTCAAGCGAACATGCCTGCACAGGCCCTGTTTCCACCCAGGGCACACGCACAGCATCTGGGTGGACATGGATTTGGGCCACTGCTCACCGGCATGGGCCAGCACGAGGCTCTGCCTTGCTCCTCCTCTGGGCCCTGTGGTTTCCAGGACAGCGACCAGGTGGGGAGGGCACTCTACAGTTCTTGGCAGGCAGCCTGAGAAGTGCAGTTCTGTGAAAGTCAGGTAAGGATGGGGCTGTCGGTGTTACCGCGACAGCTTTTCTGAGTCCCATCTACTCCTGTAGGACGGGTGATGAGGGAACAGGAGCGCCAGGAGCAGGTGAGAGGCTCACAGACTCCAGGGCAGACATTGCCAGTCGGGCACAGAGCCACTCCCACAGCCTGACCCCAGCGCCTGGCCTCTGCTGTGTGGCCCACAGGCAGCAGCCCCACGTGGGACCCTTGTCCTTCTGGAGCCAGAGGTCCTCCAGTGCTTAGAGGCATCATTGGGGCACTCGGCTCAGAAAGGGAGTTTGCCTGGTTGTCTTGGTGCACAGATAGCTTGCTTCACAGATGACACTGTTTTCTTAGGTATGTGGCCTAAGTCACCAAAGCAAAGCAGGTAATTTGGACCCTCATCCAAATTAACACAATCCTGCTCCCAAGAACGCCATCCAGAAAGTGGAGAGAACTCTGGGGACGGAGGGCTGTCACAGACAGCACTTCTGATGAGACTTAGCATCCAGAATGGAAGCTGGCACCCACCCCTGCAGGAGCAGATGGGTGGGCCGCACAAAGCACAGGCAGTGTGGTAGGTGGTCCTCCAAAGACGCCCCCCACGCCACCTGGACAAGGCAGACAGTGCGGTGCACAGGGACCACCACCCTTCCCTGGTGGGAACTCAGGGGTGCAGCCACTGACTGGCAGTTCCCAAGACGGCACACCAGGCTCCCCTGAGCCAGCAGCTGCACTGTGGTTGTGCTCCCCAAAGATGCAGAGACAGCATGAGGTTCATCACACTGAGGATTCCAGCTACCAAGGAGGAATGAAGTTCCAACAAAGGCCACGTATGCAGAGGGACCTCAGGAACATGTGCCAAGTGTCGGAAAGCAGGCACAGAAGGACACGCTGCATGTACCACACAGCAGCAGTGACCAGGGGCAGAAGCCAGGTGGAGGTTGTCAGGGCTGGGGTGGGAGTGATGATCTGGATGCAGGGTTTGAGATGACGCATGTTCTGGAACCACGTGCTGGTGAGGGTACACTAAAAGCCACTGCACGCTTTGGAGGGACAGATGTGTACAGTTCTCTTGTCCGATCGGCCTCAGCCGGGGCCACACGGAGAATGCCTGCACAAGGTGGGTTCTGTGAGAAGCAGAGATGACTCCAATATGGGCCCCTGGGGCCTTCCAGCTTGACGATTTAGGGACAGGGTCTTAGCCAGTCCTTCATCAACCAACCCTGCATGAGTCAAGTTCTCTCTGGTGAGCTGCTGGCCAGGGCCGTCACCCCTTCATGCCGGCATGGCAGAGTGTGGCCTCCCCTGGTCCCAGGCTTGGATGGTGAGGGACACAGGGCCTCATTTTCCCATTGAGGGGGTCTACTTCCTCCCTGGCCTAGCAACTATTGACCCATGGGAAGTGACTGAAAGGAGTGACCACGGTCAGGTCATCAGAAGGCCCTTCGGGTGCTCACTACAGGAATTGCCTGGGGAATCTGGCCACCCAAATTGCCAGGCTAGGTGGCCTGTGTGGTCGTTCCAGCCTCGTTCCCTGCTGCAGCACCAGCCCTGGGACTACAGGCATCTTGGATGTTCCAGACCAGGCCATGTGTCCACTGAGCACCACAAGTGACCCTGGACCCATGGGGTCTGCTGACCCAGGCCAGGAGCTGCTGTGCTGCGCACTATGTCCTGGGGTGGGGATTGTGCAGCATGCGGTACTCGGCCTGTGCTCACCCTTACACCCAGCCGCGTCCCTGCAATGGAGGTGGGGACAGCTCTGTGCTGTCATCAAGGCAGCCTGCTCCCGGAAGCCTGAACTGCTGCTCCGGGTGCTCCAATGCTTGCCCGGCATGCCCGGCATCGGGCTGGGCCCGATCCCCAGCACTGAGGACAGAAGTATGAAAGACCAGAAATGGCTCCAAGGCCATAGAAGAAAGGAAGAGGGGACCTGGCTGAGTAGGCTTGAACCTCGCCTGCCACCAGTACTGCCCCCGGCAGCTGTGGTGGGGAGCCAGCACGGTGCTTCTAGACCCCTCTCCTCTGGTTCCCTCAAGATCCCAGCTGTGTCCACCCACACCCCACTGGAGCAGCACAGCTGGCGGCCATAGGCCTCCATGCTTGCTTCAGGGAGGAGGGCCCCAGGAGGGGCCATGGTCTCGGAGCACAGGGCTGCTGAGGCTTGCTGGTCCAGGTTGGGAACCTGACGTCGGGGTGAGTAGTGCTGCAGGAAGCCTGGGAGGACGCCCTCCCCAGAGAGCTGCTCCCCACCCTCCCTTGCCAACAAGGCTTCCAGAAAGGTCTCCCGCCCCAGCAGGCTGGGGCTGGGAAAGTACTTTGTAAAGTGACTCTCTAGCGTCAGGCATCATCATTAGCAGAGGCCACCGAGCCCAGCTGCTGTCTTCTCCTGGACGGTCCTGATTGCAGCCCCAGATGAGCAGGAGTCCTGGCCAGATGGGCTTGGTGAGCCCAAGAGGGGCAGGAGTCTGACTGCCAGCAGCAGGCTGTCCACAGCAGGATACGCCCTGCCACAGACGCATGAGGCTTTCACTCCTCCATGCACTGGCAGTGCCCAGTTCCGACCTGCCCGGGGGGGGTTGGAGGCAGAGTTGTTGGCCTGGGCCTTGGACCTTGGCTGCAGGTGGGTCATCCCCCATTCTCTATATATCATGTCCCCCAAATTCATGTCCACCTGGAACCTGCAAATAAGGTCTTGCAGGTATGACTAAGTTGAGGGCCCATCTTACAAGACCAGAGTGTTCACAAAGGACGAGAGTTGACAGGCAAAGGCAGGAGACCCTGTGACCACAGAGGTGGGAGCAATGCAGCCATGTGGTCACCAGAGCTGGAAAAATGAAAGGTGTGAAATATGTACACCAAGACACACCTGAGATATAGCACACCTGAGACAGAGCACACCTGAGATAGATGAGTGCACCTGGTATAGGCGAGCACACCTGGTAAGGATGAGCGCACCTGGTATAGATTGCACACCTGGTACGGATGTGTGCACCTGGTATGGATGTGCGCACCTGTTATGGATGAGCGTACCTGGTACAGATGAGCACACCTGGTATAGATGAGCACACCTGGTATAGATGTGCACACCTGATACAGATGGGCACACCTGGTATAGATGAGCACACCTGGTATAGATGTGCACACCTGATACAGATGGGCACACCTGGTATAGATGAACGCACCTGGTACAGATGAGCGCACCTGGTACAGATGAACGCACCTGGTACAGATGAGCACACCTGGTATAGATGTGCACACCGGGTATAGATGAGCGTACCTGGTACAGATGAGCACACCTGGTATAGGAGAGCACACCTGGTATGGATATGTGCACCTGGTACGGATGTGCGCACCTGGTATGGATGAGTGTACCTGGTACAGATGAGCGCACCTGGTACAGATGAGCACACCTGGTATAGATGAGCACACCTGGTATAGATGTGCACACCTGGTACAGATGAGCATACCTGGTATAGATGTACTCGCTTGGTACAGATGAGCGCACCTGAGACGTGCACCCTTTGAGTGGCAGCACCCAGTCCACAGTGCTCCGTGGGAATGATCTCACTGGATCTCACCATGCCTGCGCAGCAGGGCCCATCCTTACCCCCACACGGATGAGGAAGCCCAGGCACACCACCTTGCCGTGCACAGCAGGGAGGGAGCCACCCCTCAGGTCCAGGGGTGGACCTGGCTCACGGAGGTGAGTAAGGGCAGGACCATGTGCAGATGGCCTCGAGGGCTCTGGCCAAGTGGTGACCCCTGATGAGAGTCTGACAGAGGCTGTCACAGCGAGGGCTGCGTCCTCTTCCTAGGACGGTATCTAGCAGGCCACCAGGTGCACACATAGCTGTTTCCATTTAAATTCAACCGTGAGCTGTTCAATGAGGCAGCAAGCTTGGTTGCTCATCTTGTTCATCCTATTTCAAGGCTCAGCATCCTCTTGTGGCTCATGGCTGCTCTCCTGGATGGCAGATCCAGAATATTCCATCATCACAGTCTCCCAGATGCTGCTGATGGGAGCTGATGGCAATGGCAGCCCTGGCAGCAGCTGACCCAGGAGCATGCCGGGGCCCTTCTTGGGTCATAGACGGAGGCCACTGGCAGCAAGGAGCAGACAGATGAACGGGCTGCTCTGGGAAAGCCACCTGGGCACAGTGAGCCTGAGTTGCCACCATGAGATAGGCAGGCCATCCTCCCTGTGAGCCAGCAGCCCTGAAGCCAAGGCACCTGCTTGCCTGAGGTGGGCAGCTCCAACCCACGAAGGCTGCTCTCCCACCCTGGCCCAGGCTTCCTCTGGGAAATTAGGCAGCTGTCTGGCCACAGCACAGAGTAGGCAGGACACAAACAGAGGGCTGACCCTGAGCATGCAGGCACGACGGGAGAAGAGAGGGCGATTTCCAAATCAGCAGAGCACCACACCTGGGACTGGTGGAAATCGCCTGTGAAGGGGTCCCTTGGCATTTACTGCAGTGGCTGGCAGATTAAGTCCCCAAAGACGTCCACCTGCTGATCCCCAGAAGCTGCAGCCATGACCTCACATGGCAGAAGGGACTTTGCAGATGGGTTAGCACTAGGACCTGGCAGCAAGCTTATCCTGGACATCCTCGTGTATGCTGATCTTCTTTATCTCACAAGACCCTGGCTGGATTTAGCCCACCTTCTTGTTCTCCCCCGAGGTCTTTAACTTAAGGACACCTGGGAAGACCCTCATTCCATAAGGTCACCATTCCAGGTGCACAAGGTCTGAGGATCACAGCTCACCCGACCACGCCCTCTGGTACTGAATAGCTCTCCCTGCCTTTGCAAATGTGTTGCTGGTGATTGGCTGAGAGCTGTCACCCTCATAGGCTGCCTTATTTTATGTCACATTCCCTGGATTTATTTCCAAGGGTCCAAGGTGTGAGGAACTGAGCTGGCTCCTTCATCCTTCTTCTCCTGGTACCCAGCTTTTATATGAGTGACTTTTCTGAATTTCACCCACTACACAGAACCAAAGACCTATGTCCTGTGTGGTTCTAGAGTTTGGCACTTCCTTCTTCCAGGTGGTCCCCCAAATCACTGGCTAGGGTGGGTGCCAGACCCTCTCCCACAGCTAAGTCCAGCTGCAGGTGCTGTAAGCCGATGGAAAGACACCCACAGATTTATAGGTATTTAAGGCTTTGACGTGGGAATTCCATGAGTAGAACCAGGTCTTAGGGAATCCCTAAGAGGGGACAAAGATCCACATCATCCTCAGGAGTGAACTGCCTGGAGCCACCATCAGTCCTGCATCAGCCATGTTGAGGTGGCTGATGGCCAAGCTCCTCCGTGAAGTGCCAGTGGCCAGAGGACTCACGATCAGGACCCTTCAGTGCCGCTGCACAAGTACGAGGGGATGTCCCACCCCACCCCGCCCCCACAGTGGTGTCTGCCTGCTGCACGTGCACAGAAAGGGTTTGTCCTATTTAACTGGCCCAACTTGCGACTCAGATTCAGACCCGAATGAGGATCCAGTGTCCTGGCATGCCCTTGAGGACTTTGCTCACAGCCAGTGCCAGCTGCAAAGTGTGCCCAAGCTTGTGTGCCCAGTGCAGCTGTAGAGCCTGCGGTATGGGGGTCAGCATGGGGCATGCCGATGGCCATGTCAAGGGCTCCCATGAGTTTCTCCCAGCTGCAGGCTCTGTGCCAGCTCCCCCGCCATGGTGTCATCCCTGCAGTGGGCCACAGCATTCCTGGATGCCACTCTGAAATCCAACTCCTTAATGCCTAATGGGACAGCAAACCCGGAACGTTGACTTCCTATGAATCATTTTCCATCCTCTGTCAAAAAAATGCAACTTTGTTTATTCCTGAAGGATTCCTTTGGTGACTTTGCTGATGGCAGCTGAACATGAAGGAGGGTGGTAAGAAACTCTCGGCCCAGAGCCTGTTCCCAGGGCAAGGCGAGCCATCTGCTGAGGACACTGGAGCTGCAGAGCTGTGCTGAGAGGCCAGGGCCAGACTCAGCTCTGCTCGCAGCCCAGTGGCCTGGGGCAGGTTGCTGACATGCTGGGCCCCAGCCTTCCTGTGAACAGACTGGGTGCTGGCCTCACAGCCTGCATCCTGAGCTTCCAGGACTTGTGGTGTCTCTACAGAGGGGAAAATGAATAATGATGGTGATGACGATGGTGATGGTGATGATAATGGTGATGGTGGTGGTGATATCAATGACGGTGGTGGTGATGGTGACGGTGATGGTAATGATAATGGTATGGTGGTGATGATGATGGCAATGTTGGTGATGATGGTGGTGATGGTGATGGTGGTGACGGTAGTGGTGGTGATGGTGGTGATGGTGATAGTGCTGGTGTTGATGGTGGTGTTGATGGTGATGGTGGTGATGGTGGTGGTGGTGTTAATGGTGGTGGTGGTGGTGATGGTAGTGGTGGTGGTGGTGATGATGGTGATAGTGCTGGTGGTGATGGTGGTGGGTGTGATGGTGATAATGGTGGTGGGTGTGATGGTGATGATGTTGCAGCTTCCCAGCATTTATTGAGCACCTACTGCTTTTGCAGAAATGCAGAGTCTGCACAGCCCATTGCAATGTGTATGAAACTTCTATGAATGGAAATGTGACCTCAGGGTCACAGAGCAGGAAATGGGTGGCATATCCAGTCTGGCTATGCCTTGGTGTGCAGCCTCAGTCCAGGAGGTCACAGCAGCACAGGGGGTGAGCGGAGGACCTTCCTCCTTTCTTAGAGGCACAAGTCCCTGCTCCCCCAGCCTGAGTGACAGAGCTGTGGGTCACACCTCTGCCTCTGGAAATGGCCCGCTAGATGGGAAGTCCTTTCTTGGCCCCAATGCCTGCAGGTAGACGTCATAGTCTAGGCCTGCAGAAACCAGAGGAATGCAGAGGAAAACCATGAGACATCCTTTTGGATTTTTTGGTTCAAACATGATATTACACAGTGCTAATAAAGGTGCGGAGAAGCAGGGCTCTCCACCCTCAGGGCAGCCAAGGCTGGCCCAGCTTGGCGGAAGGCATGGCGTAAGCACCAGCACCTTGCACCTCATTGCTGTGACCCAGAGGGCCCACTTCTAGGAATCCAGCCTGCAGTCCACACCACAGAGACACCGGGAGGGGCGCTCAGTGCAGCACAGCTGGCTGAGGCAGATACGGCAATGACATCTGTGTCCGCCCGCAAGGCCTCAGGGTGGGAGTCAGTGTCCCCACAGTGAGAAGCTGTTCTACATTGACGTCATTGACATGTACTCTGCCCAGGGAGGATGTCGGTGATGTGCTGACTAAGAGACGCCATAACAGCTGAAGAGAGTGACAGTGTCCACCAGCCATGCAGACACAGAACGTCTGGAAGGCTATACACACAAGCACTCGAGGGACGATCTCTGCAGAGGCAGAGAGTGAGGATCCTCACTTTGGCCTGACGCATCTGTGCTATTTGGAGGTTCACAGTGAGATTCTATTGCTGCGGCTTTTGGACAGCTGTGCCCATGTCTCAGTGGGGGGAAGGTGGACAGAAGGCACTCTGGTGTCATCTCCCCTAACCCAGAGTGGGTCACAGTGATGCTGATCAAAGTGTCACTTCCCCAGCAGAGACTCAGGGGTCAGCATTGAGATGAGGATGCTGGAGGCCGGGAGGCAGACCCAGCTGGGTGTGGTGGCCTCATTCTTGGACACTGTGGGCTTCGGAGCTTGCTGCAACCTCTGGGTTCCTGGGTTCCACTGAAGGCCGTGCTGTCCCCATCTCGCAGATGGGGAGCTGACTCCCAGAGCAGGTTGAACCGCCCATGAGTTTCAGAGCTGAGGCTGCAGACCCGGTGCCAGCTCCCGACTGGGTGGCTCACCTGCTCACAGCATCCGCTTGTGAGTGAGGCCAACGGCTGGAGGGAGGCTGAGGCCACAGAAGCAAGAGACACAGCCCCGGGGAGCCCCACTGCCTGTGCTTCCACTGTGCAGCCCTGATTGGAAGCCATTTCCTGCCCTAGTGCTGGGCAAGGTGAGCTGCGGGCTGGCCAGGTATCGAGCAGAGCCCCATAGTGCACTCTGCCAGTCCGCACTGCTCCAGGGGCCTTCCTGGTCCCTCCAACATGGCAACAGTGCTGTATTTCCACCTCCACCTGCCCCCACCAGTGGGGCCTCTGCCTGCCTCTTGGACCCCCTCTGGCATGGCTGCTTGGGTGGGAGCTGTCTTTCCTGTGCCTCTGTCCTGAGTCTGGGGTTGGGAGGAAAGGGTGAGCCCTGTGGGAGAGCTGAGTCTGCAGCCTGTGGGGAGAGCGACCAGCGGCTGTGCAGAGGAGTGCAACATGGCCGAATGTGTGGCTCACCTGCAGCCTCAGTTTACCCCTCTATCCACCCTCTCCACCTTGGGGCTTTCTGGAGGGACGGAGCCACCAGCCTTGAGAGCTGAGTATGAGGGCTGCATGGTCCCCACTTCTCCCTGGTCTTGCCAACTCTTCTGGGGGTGGTGAGGGAAGGAATTATGGTTGGAAACAAGAAAGAGAACAGCCACAGAAGGGGAGGCGAGGGCTCCCCACAGGCTGGGCCCTGGCCCAGCACCCCTCCCCGAAGCCTGTGGTGAGATTCCTAAGTGGGAACATCAGTCCCTGTCCCCAGCCCCCAGCAGAGGGGCTGGGTCAATGAGACCACAGAGATGCCCGTGGGCACAGAAGGCAGCTGAGGGGCTGGAGTCTGCCCTGGGAGACAGGCGGCAGGGAGGGTGCTCAAGACCATGTGGTGGGAGGCAGGGGTGTCCCATGGCCAGACCAGAGACCCAGTGCAGGCCAGCCACCTGCCCTCTCTGCACAGGCTCTGGAGACACTGCTCCCGGCACTCTGGCTATGGCCTGCCCCGCCAGCTCCAGGCTGGCCTGTGGGATCAGATTCTGCCCCAGCCCTGTGATGCTGACTAGCTGGCTTGGGGTCCAGGGAGAGGAAGCAGAGCAGAGCCCTTTGCCCTGGCCCAGGGTCCCAGTGTTGACTGAGGGTGAACCCATGGGGGACATGGCCACCCCAATACACAAGCTCTTCATGGGACACAGGCCAACACTGAGCCCCCAAACCAGATGGGTCAATATTGAGGATACCACCTCTTTCAGGGTCTGGTGCAGGGTGGAGAGAGAGGGGAGGCAGCCAGGATGGGCTGTGCTCGGGATGGAGCACTGAGGTTCTCCCCCCAGAATCGTTCTCCAAAGCCTCTGCCAGGCAAGTTGGATGTTGCAAAGTTGACTGGCAGTGGAAGGTAGCTGAGGTACACAGAGGCCACCTGAGATGTCGCAGGCCATGCTGTCCCTGTGTTCTGAGCCAGGCCCAATGGGGGAAATGCCCCTGGCATTCTGGAACATCGCCGGGGGTGCTCTGCTCTTGTCTGTCCCCACCTTGGCTGTTGCTCTGGGTCTAGGGCTGACTGAGTGACCCTTGTCCCCCAGGATTGTGACTTGTGCTTCTCATGCTGTCCATCCTATGTGGATGAACAAGTCAGCCCCAGGGTGAGTGGCAGGCCCCAGCATCCTTTTTTTATGAGTGACAGAAACCAGAGGCCCCAGGTGGTGGGCTCCCTGCAGCCTCCCTGGTGGAGGTCGCTGCCTCCCCGACTTGCTAAAGGGCCTGAGAAAAGCCACCTGACCTGAGGGTGAAACACCACCAGGGGCTCCTTCCTGCCCACTCTGGTGGCACAGGGTGGCCCAAGGCAGGCAGGGCTAAGCCCCAAAGGAGCCAGCGTCTGATGTAACGGAGTCCCAGGATATCAGCTATGCAGTGATGGCAAAGCAGGGTGTTGCCTTCCCTCCCTGCACTGCCCCTGGGAAATCAGCAGCCTCCCTCCCATCTCAGGAGGACCAGCAGGGCTGTGGGGGGAGGGGGCAGCCCAGAGGGGACAGCTGCCACCCACACACCCAAGCTGGAGACCTGGAGCCAGAGGCCAGGGCTTGGCTGGCCGCATCACAGGTGGGACAGAGGGTGGTGCAGAGGCGTGTGGTGAGTAATCTGTAGTTAAGGGCTGATAGACTTGGGGACAGGCTGGGCCGGAGGGGAGAATGGGGAGTGGGAGTCCTGTCCCCCAGGGCACCCCAGGAACTCAGGGAGGGAGGTGTTGCTCACAGAGAGCTGGAGGAGCTCAAGTGGAGGAGCACAAGTGGGCTCCAGGAGATTCCAGGGGTTTCTGGACAGTGCCTGTGTTCCTTGGTCATGGAAGAGAGGGACATGCTCACACTGGCTACCTGTGTCTGGAAGTCAGGGTGGGAAATGAGACTTTTCCAGGAGGTGACCAACATGACTTAGAGGTGGCCTCAGAGCCGGGAGCATGGGTGGCACTGGCAGGAGCTGCTCCTTGACCCCAGATGCCCAAGTCCAGAGCCAGTGCACTCCTCAAGCCAATGGGGCACCGGCCATGGCAGGCGTGCTGTGGAGAGCAGGCAGGGTCCTCCTCCTGTGCCCTGGAGGCCTCAAACTCCCCCAGCAATTCCCCTGCCGAGTTCAGAGGCCCCGGTTCCCCCTCAGTATGCAAAGGCGAAGATGCCCAGGGTTCAGAGATGTCAACACGCAGACCCTCCAGCACCATGCTTCCCAAATGGAGGTGCTGCCCGCCCCACTCAGGGATAAGCCAAGGACAAGCCTGACTGGGCTTTGGAGTGTGAGTAGGAGCTCATCAGGTTGAAGGGGTGGTGTCTGCTCTGCTGACCACAAGAGGCAAATCCCTCTTGGCCCTCCAGCCTGAGGGGAGCCAGACACAATGTGGCCTCTGCAGAGCTGCAGCGCACGGAAGCACTGGAAGTGCCTCCTGGTGGTGAAGCCCTGCTCAGTGCAGGTCTCCGGAGCATCCAGAGCAGGTGGAGACCTGGGTGACACGCAGCTGTGCCCTCCAGCAGGAGGTAGCGAGGGGAGACTGCTTCAGCTGGGAAGGGCGTTCTCTGCAGTCACAGCCACAGGGAGGCCGGACAGCTCCTGGCCAGCCTCCCTCTGTGAGGTCCCTTGGCCACACTGCAGGTTACAGTGGGACAGGCGGAACCAGCAGAGCCTGGGGACCCTGAAAACAGCACATGCTGCTGAGTGGCAGCCAGCTGAGTGTGTGGGGCAGAACAGCAGGATGGAGGCGACCTGTCACCTGGGGCAAAGGTGGCATTGGAAATGAACAGCCCCGGCAGCCCGCTAGAAGGGCACAAGTGAGAGAAAGAATGCCCAGGAGAAGCCACTGCCACTCATGACGCAGCTGCAGCGTGAGGCCTTTCAGAGGGAGACTCCTGCTGCAGGGTCCGCATGGCGAGTCTGCACGTTTGTCTGCACAGGAGCAGGTGAGCCGGCGCCAGAGAAGCAGATGGAACCCAACAGCGAGGGAAGAGGTGGGGTGAAAACCAGCAAATACAGGTCAGGGGCAAGTCAGAGGCCAGTGCCCGGGACACGGGGTCTGCACAGGTCTGCGTCAGAGCCCCGCTGGCAAGGAGGGGGAGCGAGAGGGCCCTGCTGCACCGTTGGGAGAGCAACTTGCCAGAGCTCCTTGGGCCTCCTGGGACCACAGGGCTGGTGTGCACCACCACTGTCACTTCTGTCTTCAAGCCCTTAGCATTTACATGGTAGGAGGCACTGCATCCCCAAGAACCCTCCCTGACTCCAGGAAAGTACACCCTCCCGTCTCCAGCCTCCGAATGCCTCCCAGGAGTCTTCCTCAGACTCTCCTCCTCCTGGCACCTCCATCACTCCACTCCTGGGGTGGTTGAGTGGGCAGGGGGCTCAGGACAGGCAGCTGGCTGGGCAGGTCTTACGCCTACCAGGTGGTCATGTGGATTCCCAGGACTGACCCCTGCCCATGGCTGTCCTGCCTGTGGACCTGGTATCTTCCTGGCTGGCTCACACTCAGTGCCCTTCCTCCCAGAGCCAACTCTGAACTCTGGGAAGGCAGGCTGCCTCATAGGGTTCCTGGACCCAGCCCTGGGAGTCCCACAGCCTCCACAGCAGGCTCTGTGAGCAGCCCTCGCTGTCCAGGTGGAGGGCCGAGAAGCAGCGGGGAGGGGACCAAGAACAGATAGTGCCTCCTCCAGCCTGGATCTGGCTCTCCCCTCGCAAAGAGACAACCAAGCACAAAGAGGGCAGGGGATGGCCAGGACAGGGTGCCAACACGCTCAGAGCTCTCAGAACAATGGGCTTCCCACTTCCCGCACCTCGTACTGGCCACCTTCACAAAAGGAGACACTGTAGCCACCACACGAGCCCCTGAGTCCTCCACCCCTTGAACCTGGGGTCCTAACCCATCCCCAGGCTCTCATGTCCCTCCACTGGGCCCCTAACCAGTCCCCACATGGTCATGCAAGGGACTCAGAGTTGCCAAAACAATCTTATAAAAGAAGCACCTAGTTGGATACTCACACATCCTGATCTCAGAACTGATACAAAGCTACTGGACAGTTGGGGCGGGCACAGGGCGGTGATCAGGCAGAAGCGGGTAGTGAGGCCCTTGCCCTCACGCTCAGTCTGCACATTTCCACAGGGGTGTCAGCACCCTTCAATGGGCAAGTGCGCCTTTTCAATCAAGGTGTGGGGCGAGCTGTCACCACACGCCCCATACAAAGAGTAACTCAGGGTTAACCCTTAAAACTCAGAAAAACTGCAACGAGTCCTTGTGACTCGGGGCCAAGGCTCAGTCTCTTGGATGCCAGAGGAACATTAAAAGAAGAGGCAGATGAATTGAGCTAACTCAGAATTTAAGTGGCTGTGCTGCCAAGGGGACCATGATCGCCAGCAGGCCACCACCAGAATGGGGACACGTTTGTGCGCCATCTATCTGACAAGGGTGGGTGTAGAACACACACAGAACGCTTGCAGTGCTAAGAGGCAGAAATCAGATTGCAAACCAGCCAGTGGATGTGAAGATCTGCAATGGACAAAAGCCATAGGGGCTGGTGCTGGTCCTTTGCCCTTCAGGGAAATGCAGCCAACAGAGCCAGGGAACACCTCCGCACACCCCTGGGCAGCCACAGGGCTGGCGAGGGCATGGAGTGAGGCAGCCCCTTTGCCTAACAGCTTGGTCAGTTCCAAAATGGCACACACAGTTACCGATGACCTAGTGATTTCACTCCTAGGTACGTAGCCAGGAAAAATCAAGACCTTTGTCCTCATAAAAACGTGTACACAGGGCTGGAGCGGAGGCTCGACAGTTACAGTGCTTGCCTGGCATGCGCAAGGACGCAGGTTCTAACTCCAGCACCATGCACACAATGAAGTGTTGGAGCAATGAAAACCACATGAAAAACTAAATAAAACTGATTAAAAAAAGTGTACAAAAATGTCCACTATTCGTAGGCCCAGACCACCAACAGTCCAAACTCCCGTCAGTAGAAAGCCATTCAGCCAGAGGATGAACGCAGCGCCAGCACACGCTCCAACACGGGGACTTTGAAACACCTGAGTGAAAGGTGCAGGTCACCAAGGGCCCCGGTAGGTGACTCCACACAGGGGTGTCCAGGAGTGGCACCCATGGTATAGGGAGGTGAACAGTGCTTCCTGGGCTTGGAGGGTGGTGGTGGTTGTGTAACTGTGCAAAACCCCACCGAACTGTGCAGCTCAAAAGTGCAAATTTTATGGCACATGACTCATGTCACAAAGCATCTCATGGCCCCAGCCCCACACTTGCCCTCTCCCCAGCTGGGGACAGTAGATGGTGCGGTGCAGCCTTCTAGGTGCAGAGATCTTGCCACTGGCCAGGTTACCATGTCCACAACTGGCCTGGAGGAGTCAGCCTGCTGCCAGCTGAGCCCCGTTGGGTGTCACCTGTCAGAGCACAACGGCCAAGGCAGATGCTGAGTGTTAGAGCCTCCCGGTCCCTGTGCCCATCGGCAGAGAGCACCTCCATGGTGCAGGTGGATGTGGCTCACTCAAGGAGGTGGGACATGGAAGCCCCTCAGCCCTCTCTCCCAACCTGAGGAGGAGTCCCAGCGCCTGCCGGGCACAGCGTGTGGGATGAAGGAAAGCTGCCCGGGGCACGTGGCAGGAGGCTGGTTCCTCTTCGTTCCTTCCTTAGGCCCACAATAGAGCCAGCAGGCTCTGGGTCCTTCTGCGGGGAAGCTGGAAGCAGGTCCCACATCTCATCTGTGTGGGCCTGTGTGTGACTGCGGGCGTGTACACTATGTTCATGTGTGTGGGTGAGCTTGGGTGCCTGGGGACAGCCAGGAGGACTTGCACACATGTGCACGTGTGTGCGAGAGTGCTTGCCAGGCATGTATACCTTGTGCAATATAAGTGCATGCAAGTGTGTAAATATATAGGAGTGTGTGCCTGTGCATGTGTACATGCATGTGTTGTGTGCACACTCGTTCATGTGTGTGAATACACAGGATCATGTGCACAGGTGTGCATGTGTGTGCGTGTCTGGGCTTGGTGTGTGTACATGTGTGTGCATGCATGTGAATATACAGGAGTGTGTGGTTCTGGGTGTGTTGTGTGGATATGTGTGTGCATACAGGTGGATGTATAGGAGCATATGCATGCATGGTCCTGTGTGTGAATGTATAGGAGCATGTGCACACATGGCCCTGTGTGCTAGTGTTCATGGGTCTGTTGTGTGCACACGTGTGTGCATGTGTGTGAATATATGAGCATGTGCATGTGTGCACGTGAATGTGCATTGGCATGGCTGTTGTGCCTGCAGACGAGTGTGAGAACATGTGTGCACATGTGTGAGTGTGCATGCACTTAACATTCCTGGACAGGAGAGATCCTTCCAGCTTGGCTTGCCTCTGTGCCAGGTGTGGGCTCAGGCCTCGGAAGGCCTGGCAGCTGCTGGTGTCCCCAGCTCTGTTTGCTCAGTGGGGCTGTCACAGACTGCACTGTTGTCCTGGAGGCTACTGAGTCACCTGGCAGCTCAAGAGTGAGTTTCCTTGACAGAGCATGGTGTGGGTCTGAGAGCCCAGTCGCGGGTTCTTGAGGCAGAGGAAAGCGCACCAAGAGAGAAGCAGGAGAAGCCGGTCGCTGGCTCAGACCCCTCCTCGTGTTATGGGATGTCCCCTGTGCCCAGTGAGCTGACTGGAGCTCCTCTCAGAAGCAGCTGGGTGCCATGCCTGGTTCATAGACTCGGGTGCAGCTGCGCTCTGGGGAGAAACACTGCGGGGGTGGGAGGGTGCTTCGGGCTGTTTGCTCATGTTGCTACTTAGAGGCTGGAGATGCCACAGGGACCAGAAATGGGGCAGAGCCCCTGCTCCATACGCCTGGGCTGTGTGCAGTGAAGTGGGAACATTCTGGTCCCACTCTGCTCCCCAGTGTGAAGAGTGACTCAGTCACCCTAAGTCAAAATCCCGCCCCCCACAACAGCCCTCTCCACTGGATGGAGGCCCAAGCCTGCCAGATCCTTCTGTCCTGGCCTTGTCCCAGCTTCCCCCTTCCAGACAGCTCTGGGCAATTGTACTGGCCATGTGAACTCATCCCGATGGGTGGGGGAGCTGCGGCACGAGGGGTTCGGCTGTGGATTCCATCGCCCCTGTGTCACCAGCGTGGGAGTTTAGACCACCAGGCCGTCATCGGCTCCCAGATAAGATAAGTGTCCACTGTCTCCCTCCCTTCCAGGGCCTCTCCTTGAAGCCCCAGGATGAACTTCCTGAAACTGTCCTATGTGGTCAGCGGCCGTGCTCTGGGCAGGCTGTGGCCTGCGTAGCAGCTCAGCACTGTGGCGCTCAGGGCTGCCTGGGCAAAAGCTCCTCACCCGGCCTCTGCGGGAGGAAGCAGGGCGCACTGACCCCACCTGCAACTTCACCCTGGGTGGTGGCCTGGTGAGCGCAGCCACGTGGCCTGTGCTGCCCTGTCCTCGTGAGAGGGAGACCCCCATCTGAGGACTCTTAAGGGAGGCTTGGGTTTGATGAGGCTCTGAGCTCCTTGGAGAAGCCAAGGAGAAACTGGAGCGGGGACCCCTACAGGAAGATGCCTGCCTGTCCCTAGGTGGTCCTCTCCAGCCCTGAGCTTTTTGGAGGTGGAGAATGCGTCCTGGCAGTGGAGTTCTGCGGCCAGCAGGGTGGGGGAGCTGCGGTGGGCAGGCGGAGCTGAGGGGCCCTGAGGGGAGCAGGGCTGGAGTGTGGCTTCAGGGTGGGGGAGGCCCCTTGGAGAGGACAGTCCCAGCAGCCGTCAGAGCTCATGGGGCATAGACGCTGGAGTTGGATGCTCAGCTTTTGACCTACAGGTTGAGCCTACCCCTTGGGGACTCTGGAGCTGGTGCAGTACCCCAAAGCCTGGGGACTGGAGGAGGCAGCACTGCTGGCTTCCAGACGCTTCCTGCTTTTTCTACAGGGCTGAGACTCCTCTTAGGGCATCCTGGAGCAGGTGGGCTGGGGGTTCCATGGTGTGGCTCCCCCAGACCCT
The DNA here is from genome assembly GCA_004027875.1 of Aplodontia rufa. Lineage (NCBI taxonomy): Eukaryota > Metazoa > Chordata > Mammalia > Rodentia > Aplodontiidae > Aplodontia > Aplodontia rufa. Next base: position 9,215 of record PVKS010013902.1, on the reverse strand, counting down.
GCCCCACAGCAGAGTTGAATGGGCAGGGTGAGGATGCAAACAGGAAGCCATCTTGACCTGGGCAGGAGAGACTCTGTCCATCCCCTGCCATCCATGGCCTCTCACCTGGCAAACGTCCTTGGAGTACATTCTGTGCACACAGCCCTGGGTGGGGGTCTCCCCGCCCCAACAAGCACGGCAGCTACCAGCCTGGCCCCCGGTGAAGAGCCCAGATGATGGACGCCCTCCTGGCTTCGAGGCAGGGTGGGCCTCAGGAAGTGACCCTGAGCTCATTTGTTAAAACCCACAGAGCACCTGCCTTAAGCATATTTGCTCAAAAATGGGGAGTAACTGTCATTCTGGGAGACTTTGAGCCAGGTTCAGAGATGGAATATTTTTACCTTGTGTGTGGCCGAGGCCAGGATGGGACGGTGGCGAGCACAGCACAGTGGACTGCAGGTGGCCCCATCTGATGTCTTTCCTGGTACCGGGTGCTTGCTGGGCCGCTACTGCCTGCAGACCATGTCCTGAGGTGCTTGGGGCCCTTGCTCTCCACAGGGCCACTGGAAGGTTCAGGGCGCAGGTCTCAGTCTAGCTGTGTGCGGCTTCCTAGTCCTTAAGGCAGATGACACTGTCCATGTCCCTGGGGTTACTATGAGGGTGTCATCCTCGCCATCACCCTTCCCACCCCAGGCCTGGCACGCTGAGCCCTGGATGTCCTAGTTTCCCGTGTGGGCAGGAGCGTGGGTTCCCATGGGAAGAGGGAGGCATCCAGGACTTGCCTGTCCGCTGTTTCAAGGGGCCACAAGGCTCACGCGTGTTGGACACAAGGGCACCTCCAGGACTTGCCACAGGAAGCATGTGCCCTGCGGGTGCCCTATTGGGGCTGACTGCACGTGAAAAGAAAAGAGGTGGCCTGAGTGCCTCATGAGTTCATGAGATAGCTGGCCGAGGTGACCGCCTCATGGGGTGCAGCTGGCCCTGCCCCTGGGTCTCCCAGCTATGAATCCAGTGTCCATCGTGGGCAGCTCCTGAAGGGCAGTACCACAGCAGGTCCAGAGGCTCCGGGTACAATCGGCTTCAGTGGCTGTCCCGATGGGGGACACTCCAGCCCCTTTCCCCAAGTCAAGCAGCCAAGATCAGGGGCAGAAGCTGACGACTAGGAGCCGGCTTTCTCCCGGGCACCCGGGGTGCTCCCAGTGCCTCCTTGTCTGCTTACACCACCTGGGGAACTGGCCTGGCTGCTGCCATCATTCTCTGCCCTGCAAGAAGCTGTCAAAGCTGCCAGGGACAGACGAGGGCCTCCCTCCAACCCACGTCCCACACACTGAAGGTCCTCCTGGACCAGCGCTGACCCTAAAGACCAGCCTGGGCAAAGCAGCCTGGGCTGCTTGAGCCCCGGGGGAGAGTCTGGACAGCTTGAGGCTGGGAGTGGGTAACCCCTGTGGCAGAGGGAAGGGCCTGTCCCTCCATTTGTCTAGGGCAAGCATGAGAGCGGGGACTTGGGCAGAGCAACTGGTGCCCTGAGTGCTGCCTAGTACTTGGGTGGGTGGGGCTGGTGCCTGGCCAGGGAGGGTTCATGCAGGTCTCCCCTACTCCAGCACCCAGGCCTCACTGTTGGCCTCTGGGTTCAGCCTCAGGATGAGCCTGTCTACATTTCCTTGGCATCAGCTCCACTTGCTCAGCCTTTCTTCCAAGGAGGATCTTGGCCATCACCATGACTGATGCCTGCCGCCTGCCTGAGGTCCCTCATGCTCCAGCGCCCCAAGTCCACCTCCTCCAGGAGGCCTCTGTGCCCCAATGTGCTCTCCCACCTGCCTCTCCTTGCCTCTGATGGCTCCTTGTGCTCTGAAGGTCCCAGAGGGCAGGTTGGCCTCTCCCTTGCAGCAAGGCAGGGCCATCCTGGTGCCCCTGCCCAGGCACAGAACTGTTCTAGGGTGCCACAGTCAGGAGCAGCCCCAAGAGGCTGTCATGATGCAGAGCAGAAACTGACCCTCAGGGGTGGACAGAAGGCTCATAGCAGAGACTGACCCTCAGGAGTGGACAGAAGGCTCGGAGCAGAGACTGACCCTCAGGAGTGGACAGAAGGCAGAGCAGAGACTGACCCTCAGGAGTGGACAGAAGGCTCGGAGCAGAGACTGACCCTCAGGAGTGGACAGAAGGCTCGGAGCAGAGACTAAGCCTCAGGAGTGGACAGAAGGATCAGAGCAGAGATTGACCCTCAGGGGTGACGGAAGGGTTGGAGAACCCCCTTTAAAGCAGCTGATGACAGTGGACCAGAAGTGGGGCCCAGGTGTTTAGAGCCAGGGCCCTGACCCCACCCCCAACAGCCCAGGTGGACTCTTACCTGCACCACCCTCGCCGCATCTTCAAGGACCCATGCTGCTGCCAGCCCCTCTTGGGCCCTCCTGCAGGTGGCTGTCTCTAACCCTGACACTCTCCCTGCTAGTTTTGTACCAGGGACTGAGCCAGGGGTGCTGTACCCAAGCCAACCCCTGCTTCGACCTTGCTGAAATTCCCAGATTAGCCTCGAACCTGCCATCCTCCCACCTCAGCCTTCTGAAAGGCTAGGGTTACTGGTGTGGCCACCACGCCAGCCTTACTTTCTCTCTTCTTTTCCTGGGTTTGCCCCGGAAGTCTAGCCCCCAATTTGCTACCACACTGCTCTGCGTCCAGGCTGCCTTGAACTACCCTCCTCAGAGGCCTCGTGGGGCCCAGCTCTGGTGGCCCCTGCCGGCCACTGTCGGTAGCCCCCTCTGCTGCACCTCTCTCTCTCTGTTGGGAAGTGTCCTGAGGGCCCCTGAGCCCATGCATGGACTGGCAGGGGACAGCTTAGTCCCACAGTCTTGAAGCTGCGCCTTGGGGGATGCAGGAGGCCGAGGCAGCCCTTGGAACTTCCCAGCCACTTGTGCTGTTGCACGGCAGATTATGAGAAGTAGGAGAAAGACGCACATGTGGCTAGACTGGCACAGCTTCTGTAGAGTCACCCCACTGGACAGAGTCTGGATGGGGTCTTCACCTTTCAGTGAGTGATGTGACCAGGGGCCACCCACTATGGGTTGCCTGAGCCTGGCCACCCTCAGGACCAGCTGCCTTCTGCTGACGGGACGTGGGTCCAGGAGCCCTGTGCTGAGACAGGGCTGACCTGAGGGCTGTTCCCCGGGTCACTGCAGAGCTCCTGTGAACTTCCAGCGCATGGTGAGGTGGAGCCGCCCTGACTCGGCCCCAGCCACACCCGCAGGCCCTGCCTCAGCAGCCATCATTGTCTCTGCCGTCCCCTCCACTGCATGTGAGGCTGCCACCACCACGGGTCAGGAGCGGGCCACAGAGGGCATCCCTGCCAAGCCAGCCACCCAACCAGCCTCCAGGGTTTGGGAGCAGCTAGTGGGAGCGCCCTTGGCAGCCTGGGACTGACCGCAGCACGCCAGGGCTTCTGAGGGACGCTCTCAGGGGAAATTGCTGTCACAGGAAGGGATCCTCCAGAGGCCTGGCAGGCGGGCTTGCTTCCTGTCCTTCAGAAGCAATATCCTGCGAAGGAGCCCGGGGTGAGGCTTATCAAAACCAGGCCCTGCCCGGGATAGATGACAGGGCCACGTGTTCTACCCACAGCCAGCCAGCCAGCCACTTCCTGCATATTTCTGGCCGACCACATGCAGGTTGGAAGCTGCAAGCCAGATGTAACCTGTGCTTCACGAGGGGACGCAGACGGAGGCTGCCGGGACATCCTTGCCAACGCTCTTTTGAGGACCACTTCTTGAAGGCTCAGCCCTGTAGCTCAATGATGCCCACTGCTCACCAGGGAGGTCTGCTGCGGGCCTAGTGCGTGCCCAGGGACACGCCTCCTCAGGGGCACATGCGTGCAGCTGATGGCAGACCCTGTTGCCAGACAGCTCCTCCCACGGCAAGACTGCCACCACACAACAGCTGGGTTCAAATAGAGTCACAGACACCCCAGCCCTGCAGGCCCAAGCTCTGCTGTGTCCTATGGCACTTACTGCTCACTGTGGCCCTGGTGGCCCACAGCATAGGCCACGTTCGATGACGAGTCACTCCTGGGTTACTGCAGAGCCCTTTACAGAGAGTCTGAAGGCCACAGTGCACACGCCGGCCTCCCTCCCTCCTGGCTCCTTCCCTGCAGCACCCTCTGTCCAGCACTGGTTCACAGAGGCAGTGGAGACCAGGCTCCAGGGTGACAGGAAGCAGGCATGTTTGCCATTAGTGCCTCGACTCCAGGGTGCTCAGTGGAAAGTAGCCAGTTCCTCCTGGAAGAGGCCTGGATGGGATGGGGGGCTCTTCAAAGAATGCACTGCTCAGTAACACAAGTTTGCACTTCCTAGCCCAGGTCCTTGAGTAGAGAGAAGCTCTGGAACAGCCAACCTAGGAAAGTGCTGGGCAGAGCCCGCCTGCTGGCTTTGAATGAGAAGGTTTCCAAGGTGACATGGAAGACCCAGTTTGCAAGCCCTGAGCTACAGATTACTCAGTAAAGCAGAAATAGGCAGAAGTTTCTGTAAGAAAGAAAGGAGGGAGAGTAGAGAGCAGAGGGAGGAGGGAAACTCAGGCTGTGTCTGAGGACCAGCTGGTGGGTGTCCTGGTGTGGCAGCCTGGGTGGTCTCGTCTGGCCTTCCATCTAAGGACAGTTTTGGTGGATCTTCCTTACTGGTCCAATGCGTCTCGGTCACAGGCAGTGTTTGTCCAGGAAAGGACTTGTGCCGGTGCTTTCCTGGGAAAGAGTTCCTGGTCTCAGTGGCAGAGCTCCCCTGGACTGTGGCTCCCCTTGAACACCTGAGGGGCTCTGGTGAGGCCCTGTGTGCAGTCCCCGAACTCTGGGTGTGGGAGATGGTGGCAATGTTTCTTGGTTCAGATTAGGGCCTCACGGCCTTCCTGCTCACTGTTCTCTCGGCCTGAACCCTGCCTCAGGACCCAGGCCCAAGGCTGGGCCCCAGCCACCCGCCCTTCCTGCCTTGAGGTTCTCCGTAGGCCCATCCTGATTCCATGCTGTGGGCTGAGTATAAATTATTTATTTAATACCACTCTACTGGGGGACAAGGAAGGACTCTAAGAAGAGAGGATAAGTGACTAGACAAAGGCTAGAAGCTTGGGTGCCTAGTGAAGAAGTCCATTCATCCACCACCCACCAACTCATCCATCCATCCACTATCCAACCATCACCCATTCATATGCTAATCCATCCATCTATCCACACATTTACCATCCATCCATCTACCCGCCTATTCATCCATTTATCTACACATTCACCCACCTGTCATCTATCCTCTCATCAGTTCAGCAATCAATGGACTAGTCCATCAATAGATCTACTTATCCTTCCATTAATTCATCCTATAGCCATCTATCCAACTACCTATTCACTAGGCCGTCCATTCACCCAAAGATTCATCAATCAATTCATCTATTTATCGATCCGCCCGCTATTTACCCATTTCTCCACCTACCCATCCACTACCCATTGATCGGTCAAACAGTCCATCCGTCCATCCACCCATCCATCCTTCCATCCATCCACAGCCTTGTCAACACAGGGGAATGGAGGGGAGGTGGCTTGTCTCTGGCTGCTAGCAGGGGCCTGACCGCTGATCTCCATCTTTCTGTATGAAGGATGAGGAAGACCCCTGGGCCTTCCCCAAGGGCATTGAAAACTAAAATCATTGGGACTGTACCCCTCAGAGAGAAGGGATGGTAGACCAGTGTCAGGGAAAGGATCCAGGACGCAGGATTTAAAGTTCAGAGTGAACTGGATGCAAATTAAATTTAGCTAGAAAAGAATTTTACAACACAGGCTGGAAGAAAAGAACATATGGAAAAAGTGACTTGAGTGTGGACTGGAACAGCCATTGGCAGGCTGGGAGTGCAGCCTATGTGTCTGCCTGACCCTTCCGGCCAGCAGCACTGCAGCCTGGCCAGGCCCTGCAGGCCCTCCCCACTGTGCGTCCTCACTGGGACACATCTATGCAGAGCTTTGCTGAGTGCTGGCCGTCTGCCACAGGGCTTTCCTGTGAAGCGTTTCACGGGTGTTGGCCCCTGGTCTGCACTGCAGCCTGGCCTTCCCACATCACGGATGTCACAGCTGAGACCTGCAGATCCTAAGCCATGGTCTGGTGACACAGGGAGGCTTACTCAGGGCCCTCTCCCCCCGGTGTCCTGCTGGGGCTCAGCCTGGGTTACCTGTCCATGATTGGTAAATCATGGTCCACACTGCTGGGTTCCAAGTGTCCATCACTGTCCAGTCAAAGCCTCCCTGTATCATGGATACCCCTCCTGCTTGGTGTCCATGCAGCCAGCTGACCACAGGTCATCTGGGGTCCCTGTGCTGGCTCTACCTCTGCACTGGGAAGCCTCCCTGCTCCATTCCCTGGGCCCTCCCATGGCACCCCCTTGCCTGTAGCTATGAGCCACGCATCCAGGCCAGGTCTGTGCTCCACATTCCTGGCACCTGCGGCCAAACGCTAAGTCCCCAAGCCTCAGGCTCTTGGTGCCACATTTCACATGACCATGCAGTGTCCATCAGGGTCAAGCCCAGTCGTCTGGGAGGCCTCTACATGGGCAGGTCTTCACTGACCTGGCTGTTCTCTCTGTGGCAGGGACACTGAGACCCAGGATGCCTTTGTGCCTGGCCAGAGCCACCTAGGCTCAGAGGGACCTGACATGGACACTCCTTACCATCTTCCTGCCGCCCTTGCTGCCAGCTCCCAGCCAAGGGAGCGGAAGAGGGGCTTTGCCCTGGAGCAGGGGTGGCTCGGGGAGGGCAGTCCAACCAGCAAGCGGGTTCGGCCCTGGTCCACCTCTCACCTGTGAGGCGTCAGGAAAAGCTTCACAGGTCTGAGCTGTGGTTTCCTCCTCTCTCAGATGCAGGTATAAGAGCTGCCCCAAGAGGTCACTGTGGGGGACCTGGATATGGAGAGACCAGTATTCACCTCTGCAGACAGAAGCACTCCTTGTTGATTGGGAGGTGGGCTGGGAGCCTCAGGCCTACCAGGCTGGTGCCCCAGGACTCTGGCTGAAATTCACTAAGGCCCTTCTGCACATCGAGCCCAGGTTCAGCTGTGGGGCCAGGTGTGTGACAGTTGAGACACCACTACAGGGACGTCTGAAGAGGGAGCTCCTGCCTGCTTCCTGCTATGCATCTGGAGAACTCAGGGTCGGGGGACGGAGGGTGTGGGGAGACAGCTGCCGTGTAGATTAGCACCCCCTGGCCAGGTCCAGCATCAGATGGAGACGCATCTGGAGCCTGTCTGTTACTCTGGACATTTCCTGACTGCCCCCATGTGGCAGGAGCTGTCCTGGGCATCAGGCAGTGGACAGTGGCCAAGAATGGTGTGACTGGCCCCAGGAGCGGTCTGGTCAGTAGGGAAAGAGGATGAATTGCCCACAGTAGGAATGGCGGGCAAAGGACCTGGTCAGTCCCTAGGGAGGACACTGTGTTAAGAATGCATCTGGCTCCACATTGCCAGGCCGTGGTCCACCAGGGCACCTGCTGGACGTGACTTTGTTCTTTCCCTGCTTCATCTGTTCCCCCAGGTTTGTATCGGAAGCACGCAGCAAGTCAAGCCCAGTGAGCTGGGACCTACCGTGCTACTGCCGGTGTCTCCTGGGGTGGGATGGGGAGGTAGCAGAGGGCTCAGCGGGGCCACTGGATGCAGAGGGTGTGAGGTTGGTCCCTGCAGGTTTTCAACACTCCTCTACGCATGGACACAGGCCAGACGTTGAGCACAGTGCCGATGGGGGCTCTCTGGACCGGACCTCAGCTGGTCATTGTGAGGAGCGCATGTAGTCCTGATGTGCCCTGGCCCTGGTGCCGGCAGAGGTAATGGGCAGGAGCAGGCTGTTCACAGGGTTCCCAAGGCCAATCCTGCCAGCCAGAGCACATCTCTCCTTTCCCTTCACGGACACAGCTTTTGAGGAGCGGGGAGTCCAGGGCACAGGACGGTCTTCCTTTCATCTGAAAGTCCCTCAGCTGCAGAGGAAACCCACAGCCAGGCAGAGGCCTCGGGGGCCCTCGTCACTTCCAGCTGGTGTGAGGAAGCCCCGTCACCATGAATGCCTCATCTCTGTGGGATGCAACTGCCCCACGGACAGCATGCCAGGGTCTTGAGCTGCTCTTTGAGCCCAGAGAACTGCGTCACAGCTGTGACCTGGAAACGGGGCCAGAGCTTTCCCGAGGAATGTCAGCCTCCCTGATGGATTCTGACACAGCCGCAAGCGGCAGACACTCAGGAATGCTTGTGGCCCTGATGGACAGGGCTGAGAGATATTCCCTGGCGAGACACGTCGCAGAGGGCTGCCTCCCACCACAACACACACGCAGCACACGCATGCTCTGGAATGCTGCGTGTCTGGCCCACAAAGCTCACCATGTGCATCTGCTGGGCTCTGCCTTTCTTTTTTTCTTTTTGTGGCACTGGGGACTGAATCCAGGCTCTAGCATGAGCTAAGCAAGTGCTTTACCACTGAGCTCCATCCCCAATCCATTTAAAAACATTTTCTTAGAATTTTGAGACAGGGTCTCAGCAACTTGCCTAGACTGGCCTTGATCTTGCGATCTTCCTGCTCAGCCTCCTGAGTAGTTGGTATTACAGGCTTGCACCACCACGCACCACTCAGTTGTGCATTTCTGACATCTGTTATCAGGATCTTAAGGCACAAAACGACTCCGGAACCTACTTGTCCATATGTGCACTTTTCCACAGCCAGGTTCCTGGGGCCAGCCCAGCCCCACCGCCGACCAGCCATTTCAAATCTCCTGGTCTCAGCTTGTTCATGTGTAACATGTGTGAAATACTCCTCATCCATCATGGAGTGGGGGTGCGAGTTCAATGAGGCAGCTCAGGCATGGTGCTTGGCAGACAACAGGAACTCAGTAACTGATGATTACAAATTGGTGTTGTTTATTTTATTATTTTCTTCTTAATCATCATCATCCCCATCCCTGTCATCATCCTTTCCATCAGCATCCTCACCATCACCATCACCATCACCATTACCATCAGCACCATCACCATCATTATCACCACCATCACAATCATCACCATCACCACCACTATCACCATCACCCCCATCACCATCACCACCACCATCATTATTACCATCAGCACAATCATCACCATCACCACCACCATCTCCATCACCACCACCATCACCATCCCCATTACCACTGTCACCATCACCATCACCATCACCACCACCATAGTCATCACCATCATCACCATTATCACTATCAC
>PVKS010013901.1:0-49679 GCA_004027875.1 Aplodontia rufa | reverse complement strand
CCTCAGCTAGCTCCTGGATGAGCATTTTCTACTCCCTGTCACTTATCTTTGTCAAAGAATTATTGTTCCTTCCTTCACACAGTAGGAAAAAGCCTGACAACTGTTGAATTTCTCAACTATAGGGCTCAACCGAGCCTTAATTATTTACATGGGCTGGATTAATCATTCAGGAGGGCGGATTACCCTGTGCAGCCGGTGGGTTTACTGGCGAAACAAGATCCTGTGTGAACAGCTTGTGGCACAAGAGGCAGGACCTGTCTTCTCCTCAATGACTCAACATGTGCCTGGGCGGAGGGGATCATTCAGTCCTGACTTGTACTTGACTTCCAGGGCTGCGCTCTTTGCAGGTGTCCGGAGGGATTTTATTATGACTTTCGGGACCAGGAGGAGAAGTGTTGCCAAGCCCTGTCCCCAGGGTATGGCTTCAGGGCCAGACTATGTTGACCTCAGAATGATGAGAACCCTGCCAAGATTTCTTCAGTATTTGCATCCTGATCGTTGTGGTGAGATGTGCTTTAGACAACACAAAGAATAACTTGGGCACAAATTCTCATCTCAGTGTGGAATGCATGAAATTGAAATTTGGCAGTCAAGGGAGAGAGAGCCCTGTCTCAAGACAAATGTGGGCTCAGCAGAGACATTCCACCAGGAGACCGGAGCAGCTGCTCTGGGGTCGCTGTGCCTTTCCCTTGCTCAATGCCATCTATAGGAGAGCCCTGGTTCTCTCCCAGGACCGCACTTTCCTAGCACCCTTTTCAAGCAAGTGTGCTTATTTCCTACAGCAGAAATAATGAGCTCCCTCCTTGTGCAACCTCCAGTATCTCTGAGGCTTGCTCTCCTCCACAGGGCTTCCTGTTGGTCCCCCAGGATCCTCAGTGTCCCCATGAACCCCATGAACCTCCTCATTCACAGGCATGCTTAGAGCATCATCTTAGCTCCTTGATTCCCTGCCCTCTAATGATTTGTCTTCTGCCCTCAGACACCCGCTTCTAAGCCTCACCTTGGACTCCCACTGGAAACTCTGCAACCTCCAATAAAATAAAAGCGAACACGCCACCCCTTAGCAGCAATCTCCTATTCTTTGGAGCTCTATTTCTTACTGATTCTAACTGGAATCGTATGTGTTTTACATACACATTATATATGCACATGTACATCGTATATATGTACATAAATATTAATATTAAATATATACATAAATATGTATCTGTACATTAAAGTGTAAAATATGTATCTATACATGTTAATGTACAGATTCATATATAAAATGTGTATACATTATATGTGCATATTAATTCATATCTTTTATATATAATGGTTCAACTGAGGATATTTTAGATGCAAAGGTGATATAAATTCAGCAAAACCATACTTGGAACTTTGAATTTGAATGTTCTCCCAGCCTGGTAATCCTCCCTTGCCACACTGGTCAGCAGCAGCAAGCGGCAGCGCCCAGAGCCCTGTGATCGCGAGGGAATGACGGACTCCACCGTGACTGTGTGGCTCTGCTAGGTGCTCTGCAGGTGAATTGAAGTGCATTTTTGACTCGTGGTATTTTCAACTTAAATGGGTTTATTGGCATGGATGTAATCCCCTCTTAAGGCAATCTGTGCCTGTATATCTGTATACCCCTATGTATGTAGGTATGTGAAAGTCAGTGCTTTAACCGTATTCAATGGTACAATTTCCGTGGCCTAAGTACAATCGCATTGTGCAGCCATCACCCCATCCATTTCTAGAACTGTCTTCACACACACAGAAACACCCCAAAGCACACCTGCACATTCACACATGTGCACACGCACGCATACACACACACACACCCCCATCACAGAGCAGCCACATTATTAGAATTTCCCCACCACCACCCATCTTTGTAATTCAGAAAAAAAATGAATCAGCAGGAGCCTGGAGGGGTTTTTGTTTGTTTGTTTGCTTGTTTTTTTGCTGGGGGTGGGTGGGGTATCAGGGGTTGAAACCAGGGGCACTCTACCCCTGAGCCCCATCCTCAGCACATTTTTTTATTTTTATTTTGAGACAGGGTCTCATTCAGTTGCTTAGGGCCTCATGAAGCTGCTGAGGCTGGCTTTGAACTTGCGATCTGATCTGGAGGGCGTTCTTACTGGCCCAAGGCTGGAGGAAAGGGGGCCACAAGGGTAAATAGGTAGGAATGGGTGTTCTCTGCCTGTTTTGCCCTTTGGTTCCTGCCAGTGGAGTTCAGCTCTGCTCAATCATCTTGGCAGACTTTAGGAATGCATGGAATGTCCCCTTGCTGAGACCTGGGAGGACTCTGAGCCCAGCTCAGACAGCAGGCTGGGGGCCCCCCTCCCTTCCTGGAAGAGCCTGGTGGGGAGCAAGAACCAGGGTTCAAGGGAGTGGGCTAGTCCTCCACCGAGGACAGCTAACACCTCAGGCCCGAGAAGACCCTTGGCTAAGCTGTTCAGATTCCCTGTTCACTCTGGCTCCAGACTTCCCGGATAGCCTTCATGTAGTCAGTCCTTCCGACCTCAGCACATTAAATCCAAAAGGAACTAATGTGGATTTAGAAGGTACTCTGTGCCAAGGGCTTTACAAACATTTTCTCATTAACTCCTCAAAATAACCCTATGCATTGGACAACTTCAACATCATCTTCATCTTTTTCTTTTTTTTAAACTTTAAATGAGGAACCTGAACTCAGTAGTGAATTTACATACTCAAGGTCACCAGGTAGCAGCATCTGATTTCAAGCACAGCACTGATTCCTGGGGCCCTGTTTTGGTTGGTCTGCTTCTGCTGGACCAGAGGTCCTAAGGGTGCTAAGAGTCAGCGCTGCCTCGCCTTGGTGGCGGAGGGTCACAGTGTCCCTTTATTCTGAAAGTCCTGCTTGCCAAGTTCTGGGTCTTCGCAAAGGGAACACCTTTTTTATCCTTGACACAGAGTCCTGGTATGGAAGAAGAGCCCCCAGCATTAGCACCCTGTCATTACCACATTATCACTGCATTTTAAATCTCTTACTCACAGGTCACTTTCTCCCAGTAGACTGTTGGCTTCTTAAGGGAAGAGACCCTGGTGTTTTGTTCAGCTTGTGTTTCCCAGTCCCTAGCACCCAGAAGGCATTTTCTGCAAGAATATGTGTGGAATGCGGAGTACTTGAGGGAGGAGGGCTTTAGCACCTGCCTGTAGGTGCCTGTCCTGACCATGGGTCACAGTGCCACTGTGGGATTCTGGTGTTGGGCCAGGGAGTTTGGAAAACTTTTAGAGTTTTGTAGATTGCTTTCATGCACCCTTCACGGTCCAGAAAAGTGCCAGGAAGATGATAAAACAAAGTTATCTCTGCTTCCAGATGCAGAGCACAGGTACAAATTTAACAAATGCAAGCAGGCCCCTCCCCGCCTTAGGGAAACAGCCCTCTTCACTGGTTTCTGAAAGCTGGTCATGTTATTTAGCATTTCCTGGCCTGGGTTTCCTTACCTCTAAAGTGAGAATACTCACATCGATCTCACCAATTCATTATGTGGATTAAAGAAGGCCTCATGGGCTGTACCAATCTGCAGTTCCACCAACAGTGTGCTAGTACCTATCTCTCCACAACCCCTCCAGCATCTATTATTGTTTATTTTCTTCATTTTTGCCAATCTGACTGGCATGAGGTGATATCTTAATGTAGTTTTCATTTGCATTTCTCTGATTACTAGTGATTTAGAGCACATTCTCATGTATTCATTGGCTTGATCAATGTCTTCTGTTGAGAAGTTTCTATTTAGCTCTTTGGCCCATTTATTAATTGGGTTGTTTGTGTTTTTGTAGTTGAGGTTTTTGAGGATTTTGTAGATTCTGGATATGAGGCCCCTGTCAGAGGAATCATAGCCCATGATTCTCTCCATTTCCGTAGGAAACCTCTTGACTCTTTTGATTGTTTCCTTGGTAGTGCAAAAGCTTTTTAACTTTATGGCATCCCATTCACTGATTTCTGACTTTACTTCCTTCACTTTAGGAGACATGTTGAGAAAGTCTTTGCCTACTCCCAAATGCTGAAGTGTAGGACCTAATTTGTCTTCCATCAGTTGTAAGGTAGCCGGTTTAATTCCTAGCTTCTTGATCCATTTTGATTTGATTCTTCTGCAAGGAAAATCACTTTCTGCAAGCGGCTGTCTAGTTTGTCCAGCACCATTTGTTGAAAAGGCTGTCTCTCCTCCATGTAATATTTTGTCCCCCTTTGTCAAAAATCAGATGTTTAAAGATTTGAGGATTTGTTTCGGGGTCTTCTATTCTATTACATTGGTCTTCTTTCCTATCTTGATACCAGTACCATGCTGTCTTTGTTACGACGGCTCTATAGTATAGTTTTAGATCTGGTATGGCAAAACTGCCTGTTTCTTCTTTCTTGCTTAGTAAAGTTTTGGCAATTCTAGGTTTCTTATTGTTCCAAATGAATTTGAGAATTGCTTTCTCTATATCTGTAAAGAACAACATAGGTATCTTAATAGGGATAGCATTGAATCTATATAAAGCTTTTGGTAAAATGGTCATTTTTATTATATTAATTCTTCCTAACCAAGAGCATGGGCACACTGCTGGTGGAGCTGCAGACTGGTCCAGCCCCTCTGGAAAGTGGTGTGGAGAATCCTCAAAAAATTAGGGATGAGCCCACCATATGCTCCTGCTATTCCTCTCCTGGGTATTTTTCCAGGGGATTTAGAATCAGCACATTACAGCAACACAGAAATATCTATGTTCATAGCAGCTCAATTTATAATACCTGAATTATGGAAACAATCCAGATGTCCCTCAGTGGATGAATGGATCCAAAAACTATGGTACATATATACCATGGAATTTTACTCAGCAATTAGAAACAATGATGTTGCAGCCTTTGAAGGTAAATGGATGGCTGTGGAAGAAATGATGCTGAGTGAAATCAGCATAACCCAGAGAACCAAGGGTTGAATGTCTTCACTCATCTGTGGAGGCTGGAGCTAGACCCTGGGCATGGAGAAAGGAGGTCTAGTATCATGTTTTAAATCTGGATAAGGTGTAATGTCATACAACCTAATACATTTTTAGAGGTGTTTTGGGAAGGGGAGGGGAGGGATAAGGGTAAGTTTTAGAGGGGAGGTTCTTGGGGGTAAATCTAATTTTCAGAATCTCTATATATATTATATTATTTTGTTAGAAGCTTGTGTGATTGTTCAACAAATAAATTTCTTTAAAAAAAAAAGAAGTCCTAATAGAAAAGCTTCAAGATAGGAACCAGTGCAAATTAAGCACTCAGTGCACATGAGCTATGTGTTTAACCCTAAGTATAATTATTATTACAGTAGGGAGAGAACAGTTTTTTGAATCCAAGTTGATTACTCTTTAAAGAAAACAGAAACATGAGCAGAACAACCCACAGGCACCAAATGGGGAGCATCAAGGTAGCAGAGGTAAAGCCAGGCATCCTGGGGTTCAAGGAGGGCCAGGAGGCACTGTGACTTTAGGCTGGGTCTGGAGGATGGGGAGGAGCTAGGACTGGGGGCCAGAGCAATTTCAAGTGCAAGTGCAGGGAAGAAGAGGTGGGTCTCCCCCAACCCTGCCAACTCATCCATGGGCCTCAGTTTCAACGCCACTTCTCAAGCCTCCCCTTGTCACCATGAAGCGCTGTCTCCAGAAAAAGGTCTGAAGAGTTCCCCAAGGAGAGGGGGACCTCAAATCAGGACCAGCAGAGTCCTTGGCATGCATGATGGAAAAGAATTTCAGCACAAGCCAGACAGAGGCATGGATAGAGGCTTATTTAGGCAGGCAGATACACGTTTAAGGGAGAATGTGGGCTGTCTCAAGAAAGAGAAGCAGCTGCCACTTGGGCTGGGGGTCCAATATTTATAGAAGAGCTGCATCAGGAGCCAGACTAGAGCTGGATTCAGGATGGAGTTGCACAATTCCGTGCCAGTTCCTTGCTCCTGTGTATCTCCATCAGTAGCAGGCCAAGGACACAGGACAAGGATGCTGGCCAAAGGCACTCAGGCCAAAGGCGTGTTGTTCAAGTTTTCCAACTGTGCCTTTCACATCTCACTAGCTTGAGGGTGTTTCCCCAAGACTCAGTATTTCTTTCTTTGTTCCAAATCCCTAATCTCACACTGACCTCTTGATCAGGCCAGTTACCCTTATTACAGGCTGTTCCGCTCTGACTCCAATTCTCTGGCACCAAGTGGGTATCCTACAATTCAATTCTGACCCCACAATTTAAAGGGCAGAGTCCCAATGAAACTGTCCCCAATTCAGATGCAAGCTACACTTTAAGAGTCCCAGGTCACTTGTACTTCTGTCTGTCTTGGTTACAAATTCAGGAGTTCCCATAATCCCTTCTTCCAGCTTGACTCACAGAATTCAGAAAAGTACTGTACTTGGAATGACAGTTTTCTGGGCTGGAACCGTGGCTCAGGGGTTACGGTGCTTGCCTGGCATGCACAAGGAGGCAGGTTCGAACCCCAGCACCACGTACACAATGAAGTGTCGGAGCAATGAAAGTCACATGAAAAACTAAGTGAAATTGTTTCTCTCAATCTCTCTCTCTCACTCTGTTCCTCTCTCTTAAAAAAAAATGACAGTTTTCTCAGAAAAGATGCAGATGAGGAATACCCAAGTGAAGAGATGCTTAGGTCATGGATAGGGTGGGGGTCACAGAGCTTCCATGCCCTTTCCTGCTGCAGTTGGGGTGCAGGGGTTCAGCTCAACCCGATCACAGCCATCTTGAGTGGTAACCATAACGCCTGCTCCTGAGTAACCCTGGTCAGCTTTCCCCACAGTTTCCCAGCACACAATAAATAAACAAAGCCATTAGAATGTGGTATGTGGAGCATTACCGCTGAACTTGGGGCTGTTGGTGCCGGGCATATGTGTGACATGTTTGATATCAGTTTGAGATAAACCAGGTGCATTCCAATTTGGATGAAGTCACTTTTCTCTGACTACTATATAAACCATCCTCTGACTCAAATTGCAGAAATCCGCTGTTCTTGCTGCCATCTGAGACAAGCTTCTATACATAAATCCACAATAAATGCACTCTGGGCAGTCCTAGATCTGTTCCTCTCTTTCTCTGGTCATTTGGAAGCTTGCAGTCAGTCCCCACACCATGGGAACAGGCTTTTGTGGCGTGCATTACCCTCTCAGCATTTAAATAAGTTCATAAGTATGAAGTTCCACTGAGCCCTCATGTTTAAGTCAGCTTTTTCCCCGCAGTGACCAAAGATCTGACAAGAACAATTTGAGGAGGAAAAGTTTTTTGGGGGCTCACAGTTTCAGAGGTCTTAGTGCATAGATGGTCAACTCTATTCTTTGGGGTTTGAGGTGAGGCAGGACATCGTGGCTGATGGCGAGTGGCTCAGGGCATTGCTATCAGGAAGCACAGAGAGACTAAGCTCAGCTCACCAAATGCACACTCCAAAGCCACGCCTCCAAGGACCCTCCTCCTCCAACCACACCCTACCTGCTTTCAGCTACCACCCAGTTAATCCCTATCAGGGGATTGATTCACTGGTTGGGTTAAGATTCTCCTAAACCAATTATTTTACCTTTAAGCCTTCTTGCATTGTCTCACACATGAGCTTTTGGGGGACACATTGCATCCAAACCGTAACACTTGGTGAGCAGAGTTTTTACTGGGACTTCACACATAGGCATGATTGATTGAATCATTGACCCCATGACTGAACACAATGTTGAAGACCCCTCCACTCCATGGAGTTTGGGCAACTGAAAGCTACAATCCTATAATTATGGGTTGGTCTTTCTAGTGACTGGCCTCCATCCCTCAGCTATCCAGAAACACCAATATTCCCCTCATTAACATAACAGGGACCCTCAGTTCACTTAGGAAACTCCAACAAGAGTTTTGCTTTTGTTTTTGTTTTTAAAGAAAGGACAGAGAAAGAGAGAGGAGGGGAGAAAGAAACAATTTTTATTGAGTTTTTCACAAGGTTTTCTTTGCTCTGACACTTAGTTGTATACGTGGTGCTGGGGTTTGAACTCGTGTACTCACACATGCCAGGCAAGCACCGTAACCGCCAAGCCACCACTCCAGACCCCCCAAAAGAGTTTTTAAATCCCTGTGCCAAGAACTGGGGACAAAGATTGTCTATGTATTTTTTAGTATATTGCAATTCTTATAGCACTTTTCACAACTGAAATTGATCATGTAATTAAGTTTACATTTATTAACTTAATGTTTAATTCTCCAATAGACTGTAACTTTATGAAAGCATGAGGTTTGTTGTTCTCATTCCACTGTAACCTTAGTATGTAGCTCAATGCCTAGAACATAATATTTGCTTAATAATTCTAAACAAAGCAAATAAGAAGAGAAGGAAACAGTCTAGAAACATACTGAGACTAGATCATAGAAAACCTTAAATGCTCTATGGCCTTAAAGGCTTCCAGGATTTCTCTCATTTCATCTCAGGAACTGCTAAGAAAATATTACTGGGGAATTTGTAAGGTAATCAGGGTCTGCTCAGGCTTCACGGAAGCTCTTTTCAGCATGAGTCTGATGAAGTCTGGGAAGGAAGGTGCTAGAGGAATGGGTGACTCAGCATGGAAGTGCAGTCAAGGTGTGAATGCATCTTTTAGAAGAGGGAAAGGGGTCCAAAGTGCAAAATGTGACAAGATCTGGTTCTCTCTCTCATGTAAGTCTAAGAAGTGGAAGCGTGGAGGGAGACAGAGAGAGAGAGAGAGAGAGGGAAAGAGCGAGAGAACTGCTAGAGCTCATTCAATGAGAAAGAAGATCCTTGTCCCTAAGCTCTGAGAGGGAGGAATCTGGGTTCTGTAGGGGAAATTGATGGAGGCCTTAAAGTTAAACTTAGTTCTTAAATTCTAATCATCCCCTGCTAATGGCCAAGTCAAAGGAAAAACTAACGCTTATTTATGAAAATAGACAACAGTGAGGTGGGAGATTGGTGATGGTGAGTGACTGGTCTAATCCAGACCACGCATACATGTCCCTGAAGACATAAATAAGAGAAGGGGGGGGTCTGCAAATTCCTATCAGGCCTGTAGACATGGACTGTAGAACAGTAGTCACATCTTCCTGGGTTCTAAAATCTCATAATATGGTTAATTTTAACCTTCAATCACTCTAACTTAGTTTTTTATAGACATACTGATGCCATTAGAGTAATAAATAACTTGGAGAATGTTCAGTTCCTGCTTACTTATTACAGTTCTTACCTGGAATTAATAACTATGTGAGCAATGACTGAGCACCTGAGGTATTGTTGTTAATCAATGCAAATGTAACACCCAGATTGCTGCAATACCATTCTTGGTGTGTGTGTGTGTGTGTTTAATCTGTAAAATCAGACCCTTTGGGTGCCATTTTGGAGCACTTATTCTGACAACTAGAACTCATGTTTTCCCAAGTAACAATCATCACTTTGGTCCAAATACTTTGTTCTCACATTCAATGGACCTCAACTTGCCTTTTTTTTTTTTAAGAGTGTGTGAGAGATAATCAATTTTATTTATTGATCTGGGTTTTTGTTTGTTTGTTTGTTTATTTCTCTGACACTTGTGTATGTGGTGCTGGTATTCAAACCTGGATCCTTGTGCCTGCCAAACAAGCACTCCAACCACTGAGCCGCTGCTCTAGCCCCAACTTGCTTTTTGACACTCCTTCCAGAAGAGAATGCAGGTGAGAAATATTCAAATAAAGGTCTTCGTTATTTTATCTACTCATCTGGTCCTAGTTTTGCTATCAAGAAACCTATGATCATAGAATAATATCTGCAGTATGCTAGTCAGATTTCCAGTACTTTGATAAAATACCTGGAATAATCAACTGAAAAGGAGGAGGTTCTATTTTAATCCATGGTTGCAGTCCATGGTCAATTGGTCCTATGGCTTGTGGGCCTATTGTGACACAGTAATCATGATGGGTGCACAAGGAGGAGCAGGCATTGCTTACCTCAACACCACCAAGAAGCAAAGCCAGGAGAAAGACCCAGTATCCCAACATCTCCTTCATGGGCACACCCCAACGTTCTAACTTCCTCCAGCTGGGCCCCACCTCTTAAATGTTCTACCATCTTCTTCTTCTTTTTGTTTTTTTTTTAAAGAGAGAGAGACAGTGAGAGAGACAGAGAAAGAGAGAAACAACTTTATTTAGTTTTTCACACTTCGTTGCTCCAACACTTAGTTGTGTATGTGGTGGTGCTAGGATTTGAACCCAGGTCCTCGCGCTTGCAGGGCAAGCACCGAAACTGCTGAGCCACCGCTCCAGCCCCTGTTCTACCATCTTCGAACAGCACCATGGACCAGGGAACCAAGCCTTTAACACATGGGTCCTTGGGGGTCATTTGAGATCCAAACTACAGCTGGAAAAAATTTCAAAAGCTTTTACTTGTAACCCTAGTATATTGCCAGGGCCCCTCAGGTTCAGTCTCTGCATAAAGTGGAATCCAAAGGAACATCAGCCCAGAGGAATAGAGAACTATGCTATAGGTCTTTGTTTTAGTGAGTACCCACTCCCCCCAAAATATTGCACACCGTATCATAGAGAAGCTTCTAGAACATTCTCAAGGTGGCTTTCCCTTCCAAAGTTCCACATCGAGGCAGCCACTGTGTTGCTGTTTCTTCACTGCTATGCTGCTCTCCCTACTCACTCCCCACTTCCTTCCATCTCACCTTGGGTTCACCCCTGTGGAGGGGACCATTTGGCTGCTCCTTGAGCTGAGTAGGCCCTCCCTAGCAATGAAAATTTTCTTCCAAGAAATTCTTATTCAATATTTCTGGAATAAAACTAACTGTCTATTTATCCTTGTGGACAGCTGCTGTCTTAGTGTTGGACATGTTGCAGGCACCTTGCTTAAATACTGGTGAGCAGAAGGTTCTGTGGAAAAGATTCTATTATGGTTTGACTATGAAGCATCTTCCCCAAAAGTTCATGTGTTAGTTAGCGCAGGGATGTTCAGAGGTGATGATTAGATGAGAGCAGGAACCTAATCAGGGGTTTAATTCATTTGAAAAGTCAGTCATTTGAACCAATTTCTGGGTAGTCATGGTAGGCATCTAGGGCACAGCTGCAGGAAGTAGGTCACTGGGGGTGTGCCCTTTGGGATTCTGTTTTGTCCCTGCCTTTTCTGTCCCTCACATTCTGCTTTCCAGGCACCGTAAGCTGAGCAGCCTTCCTCTACCATGTTGTTCTACCGCATGTCAGGCCTAAAGCAATGAACACCATTGCGGACCACACCTTTGAAACACTGAGCTCAAAATAAACTTTTCTTCCTCTAAGTTGTTTTCGTCGGGTATTTTGATGACAGTAACAAAAAGCTGACTAACAGATTCCATTCTTCCAAAGCCATCCAAAGTCTGTATCTCATGGATTCATAGAATGACTTATTTTATTCCAGAGGATAAACACAAGCCATTTCAGCAAATCAGTGGTCTTGGTTTGAATTCTTTGATTGTTCTTTCTAGGGATGCCCTCTCCACTAGGTGAGGAGAGTCTCTTCTTTGTTGAAGTGAGGAGCAGGACCAGCTATCTATAAATTTACATATCTTGTTGGAGAGGGATGTGCCCTCTAGGATTTCAGGGTGTTGAAGAGCCTGGCCAAAAAAGTCCTCTATGAAGTTGAGAAAGTCTGTGTAAGGCTCTGTCCTCCCAGGCTGCTGATGCTGATGAAAGGAGATTGGATTTCCCATTGCTTTCATTTTTCATGATTCTATGATCTTCAATAGTGAGCCAACATTACATATGTCTGTGTAGCAGAACCTTTTCCACAAGTGATTCATGGTCAGCAAACTCTTCTTTCCCCTTTCAGTCATCCAGTCTACATTATTCATCGTCTTATAGCTGCAGGTTTGCAAAACCAATATGCATGAAATTGCCCAGTTTCTGCGATTTTACCTGTTTTTAGGGTAAGTCACCACCAGATAGATGGTGAGAAGAACTTGGGTAGGATACATCATCACAAAAGCAAAGTACATTTAACTAAGCTTAGAAAGCTTTTGAATCAACCATGCTTTTATTTTTTAATCAATAAAACAAAAATTTTTAATACAATAAACATTTTATGCTGTAAAGTAAAAATGTAATATTCAATTTAGAGTCAAACTTTAAAGGAGCTGAACACTAAAACATACAAACAGCTACCTTAAAAAAAAAAACCCTACATTGACATCCATAATTTAGTGATTACAGATTCATTTAATCATATTTTCTTTTTTTAAAAAAACAATTTTATTTAGTTTTTCACATGGCCTTAGTTGCTCCAACACTTAGTTGTGTACATGGTGCTGGGGTTTGAACCCGGGTCCTTGTGATTGCCAGGCAAGCGCCAAAACCGCTGAGCCACCGCTCCAGCCCAATCATATTTTCTTAACACATCCTTTGATTGAGGAATTAGCATTGATAGAACACAATACTAAACCATATTTATATAATGACTTTCCCAGTTTTCCTAAAAATGCCTGGGATCTAATCCATGACCCCACCTTGCACTCTTCTTGTCCCTTTAGTCTCCTCCAACCTTTGAGTTCCTTGGTCTTGGCTCGTCTTTCCCTTTTAAAGAATAGTATTTAGCTATTTTTGTAGGTTTCTCACCCAGTATGGGTTTGTCTGATGTGATACATTTTTGGGAAAAAAGATCACAGATATGATATGGTCTTCTCAGCTTCATATCAAGGGCACTTTGTGTCACTGTGTCTTATTACTGGTATTTTGGTCACTTGGTTAAGATCATGTCTGCTGAGTTTCTCCATTTTAAAGTTTGTTTGTTTCCCTTTGTGATTAATAATGTTTTGGGGAAGACACTTTGAGGCAACACAAATACCTCACTTATAACTTTATCATCCATTAGTGAATCTCGGCTGCAACAATTAAAGTCTAAAGCTCTACTTACCTTAGTCTTTCTACATTCGCTGAATTGAAATTCTTCTGTGAAGAAGAGCTGTCTCCTCTCCTACTAATATTTATTCATTTAACTATGTATTTGCCAGTATAGATTCATAAATATCAACTTTATTCTGTGGACTATAATCCAATGCTATTGTTATTTATTTCATTGCTCAAATTGTTTCAGTTTTGGCATTGGTTGCTTCTTGAAGGAGCTCTAATGTTCTTTTGAGAAACCGCATCTTATTTTGAGTGCTTTCTTACTTTCTTGCACTTCAAAATACTAGAGCACTTTTTATTGTATTTTTCCTATCCCAGCCCTGGAATCAACTCTTCATTTTCTCTTGGATCTTTTTATTGAAGAGTGGTAGTTAGTAACCAAGATTTGGCACTAGGTGTGTTCATTGCTACAGAGGTGTCGTGCTTCTAGGCCCTTTCAGCAGACAAAGGAAATAAATGTATGTATATTAACCCAATGCATACACACATTTTTCTCTATCTTTGTATTAAAAACCATTAATTCAAACTGATAGCACCTGTAAATTCAACTTGATAGGGTTCATTTTAGGCTTTCTCCTTGACTTCTTTGTAACCCTTCTTAAAAATTGTTATTATACCTGATCCATGCTGCCTCTCCTTCCTGTTTAATGCTTGAGCTTGGTGTTGTATTGATTAAATATGCACCCAGCCATTTATTTTGTATCTGTCAGATAATTGCTCTTCTTTTGTTTTTAAGAGTTTGGAGTTGCAATATTATAGAATTTAAGGTTATCATGCATGTATGACACATTTTAGAGAACATAAAATGTAAAGACAGTATCAAAGTGCTTTACTTATAATCTCTTTGGTACATACATTGTCCTAGAATCATATTCTATAAACAATGATGAAGCAAATGAGAAATATAACCTATTATATTGTTTATTTCTCTGATTTCTTATGTAACTAAGCTACTAACAGCTATAGTTCTAAGCTATAATTTTTATGAGATTTTAAATCCCTTTCATGACCTCTTACAACCAACCCAGGTAAATATGAGTTATAAGGAAAAGCATTGTTCCTGGGATTCAAGCTCAAGATGTAGATGAATGACAGTAGGAAACATGTCTTCTGACATCATAAATTTATCCTTAAAATATTTTGAGACCAAAAGTAAATAAAAATTATATGTCACATAAAGAGAACTCAACTGGAAATACATTAGAGAGATGGGATTTAAATGTTAGGGATGAAATCAAAATTTTAGGAACACCTGGAACTCAGCTCTTCCTTGAAACCTAGAGGCAGTAAAATGTTATTATGTGTGTGAATTGAGAATAGGGAAATGCTATCCATGATTTGTGATATGATCAGAAAGCAGGTCTCTGGGTGTAGGTGGAAATATAATCAATTGTAGGAAATTGGAAGCCATAACTTCTATTGATGTTGATGTGTGGCCAGAATCTTTAACACTCAGAGGAAATGGAGAAACATAATCATAGGAAGCCATTAGTAATCCAGATGATGAGTTAACATATAAAAATTATAAGGCAGAAAACAGATTCAAACAGAACATTAGTATGATGCTGTTGAATAAACATGATAAATGGTAGAAAAGGTATACAAGGAACTATGGAGAACAGAGCAATCTAGCAATAACTTAAGAAAGAAATAAACTATATAAAGTAATGATAGGACTTATTTTGAAAACAAGAAAAACATTGAACTTGAAATAATTTTCAATTAAAAATTCCAAATAAAAATTCACCCCAAAATAGGACTGTGGTCATTGAAATACTGATCTTTAATAGACATGTTGAACAATAACTTACATGAAACTGAAGAGAGAATTGATTAACTGGAAGGGATAACTGAAGAAATCATCCAAAGTAGAGCATATTTTTGATAAGGGATATAAAATACAGAAATGTAGACACAAGACATGGAGGATAAAGTGAGAAGCCCAAAATAAATCTTTCAGAATTCCAGGGTGAAAATGGAGATAAATGGAATGGGCAATGGTCAAATAGAAAATAACTGAGATTCTTCAACCGAAGACAACTGTTTATATTGCGAATTGCTAAACAGAAGTAATAATGCAGATGAAGTTATGAAAAACTTAAGAAAACAGATATCTTAAAAATTACTAAAGAAAAATTACTAAGGAAAAATAGGCAGTCAGATTTTGAATAAATGACAGATTCCTCATCAGCAATGGTAAATATCAGAAAATGATAGAACAATATCTTCAAAATGATGAGAGAATAATTTAAAACCTAGACCTCTATAAATAGTAAGTCTATCATTTAACAGAGAAAGTAAAATCATACATTGTCAGATGAATAAAATCTGAGGGATCTGATTATCTATTGGTCTCTTACTCAAAGAAATATTAAACAATGTACTTTAAGAAGAAGAGTGAGGGCTGGAGCAGTGGCTCAACAGTTATTGTGCTTGCTTGGCATGTGCAGGTACACGAGTTCTAACCCCAGCACCACATACACAACAAAGTGTTGGGGCAACAAAAGCCATGTGAACAACTAAATAAAAATTGATTCTCTCTTTCTCTCTCCCTCTCACTGTCCCTCTCTCTTCTTTTTATTTTTATTTTTATTTTTTTGTCCCTCTCTCTTGAAAAAGAAAGAGGCATGAATCCACAAAGATGACTTGCTGGTAGATTTATCTAAAAATTTGCACTTAAAAATTCAATTATCACTCATTCTGGAAGGAAAGTTTTTAAACAGTGAAGTTTTAATACCATACAACAACGGCACAGATGGTTGAAGGGGGATTAAATGCTTTTGCCTCTTTGAGGACAAAGACAAACATATTGAATGGTTTTTGCTTTATTTAAAATATAAATATATGTTAAAAGTAGTAACTAGCGACTGGAGTGGTGGCTCAGCAGTTACAGTGCTTGCCTGGCATGTGCAGGGACATGGGTTCAAGCCCCAGCATTGTGTACACAACTAAGTATCAGAGAAATGAAAGTCACATTAAAAAACTAAATAAAATTGATTCTCTCTTTTTCTCTCTCTCTCACTGTCCCTCTTGCTCTTAAAAAAAGTAGAAGCTATGAAAAGAATATAAAGTAAATATTGAACTTTGAAAATTATAGAATATGAAAATAAAGAAAACTTGATCCAATAAAAGACAGAAAAGGAGAACAAAAGAAGAAAAGAAAAAAGTCATAATAAATTGAAAATATAAGAGATAATGATAGAATGGGTCCAAATACATCAGTAACACAATAAATGTAAATGGATTAAACTCATCTATTTCAAAATAGAAATAAAATAAAATAAAAACTCTCAAGCTGAATAAAAAATCCCAAAGTTGTCAGTTGATTTTTGCAAGAAACACACCTAAAACTTTACAACTAAAATAAAGGTGATATGCCAAAATTAATTAGAAAAAAATGAACATAAGAAGAACTCTAATAGGATAAAAATGTTATTAATCAATGATCAAAGAAGTACTCCAACAAGTAGTTATAAAGGTGGTGAATTTGTATGCCTTCAAAACTTGGACTCAAAACTTATAAAGCAAAAAGGGTAGAGTATAATTAGAAGAGGAATCAACAAACACAATGATAGCTGAAAGTTTTAGAGAGTATGTCAGACATGGCTAGTTACCCTCTTTCTTACTTGCTAAGAGCACATCATTCTAAGTAGGCAGGGGAGTCAACTGCTCTAGGGAGGCCTTTGGCGGACATTCAGAAAAAAATTCTTACCTGGATTTTCTGAGACTTTTTAAAAAATTATTTTATCCATGCCAACAATATTTCCCAAAGAACCTGCTTTGCATATGTTGTATTGGTCTTTTTTTTCTCCTTCTAATATGAATGAACAAGCAGAGGAAAGACAACTTGGAGGTCTGCTCAGAGATGTTCAATGTCTTCCACTGATACAATGCCTTTCACCCGAGAGCCTCAAAATGCCAGATTAACATTGTTCAAAGCAGTTGTGGGGAGAAGATAGAAGGCAAGTGTCTGTGAAAATGTCTGTGACACTGAAGGGCCAAATGATTTAGCTGAAACCACAGTCCACACCCAAAACCAAGCCCTGGACCAAATTAATTTAGGACAGCTGGTCTGGAGCCAGTTCCTTCTCATGTCTCCTCACCCCTGACTCTACCTACCACCTTCCAGCCCTCCTGAATTCCCTATCCACCCCATCCAGCTTCACATTCAATTTCTGGATAATAATTAACTATAGATGTTTTGAAGTGTTTTATATCAAGACTCTTAATTTTAAAAAAATATTTCTATCATAGTTCTTTCAAAGTATGCATTATCAATTTTTAAGTCTCTCTTTGGACCTCATTGAATTATTTTAAATTTACCAAGTCCATTTGTGAAAATAAAGAGAGTTCTTCCACTTTTTTTTTCTAAGTCTCCTTAAATTTGGTCCTCACATTACATTTGTGCTTGAGGGAAATTTATTTCTGAGCTGCTACCGTGGTAACCAGAGAGCTGTCTTTGTGGAACAAATCTATGACATGCAAATAAATAAATAGGGATGAATGCAATGTATAGTAACTACATTCACCCTGACTTCTGCCAGCAATTTGTTGTATTAAAAGCCATTGTGATATTTTAAAGGTTCTTGGCAGATTTAATCATATGAAGCTTCCATTCATACAGAAAATACCCTAGAATCAAGTAACAAGGCTAAACAAACACATCTCTTCATAGTAATCTCTTATGTTAGCTATCTTCCAAGATGGTGCTATCCTGATATTCACATCCTCATATAATCTCTCTGCTTGTTTTCCTGGAGATTGGTCTTTGTGGCACTAGTGATGGAGGATAGCTTCTAATATTAGGT
This sequence comes from Aplodontia rufa, assembly GCA_004027875.1. Classification (NCBI taxonomy): domain Eukaryota; kingdom Metazoa; phylum Chordata; class Mammalia; order Rodentia; family Aplodontiidae; genus Aplodontia; species Aplodontia rufa. The sequence continues at coordinate 32,021 of PVKS010013901.1, read as the reverse complement.
TAATAAAAGGCTGTGCCTTTCATATCTCTCAGATCATTCTTTGTCATGTCATGAGGACACTCAGATAGTCAGTAGAATGGTTCATGTAACAAAGAACTGAAGTCTTGCCCAAATGATCAGTGAATACCTGGGCCCTGCCAACAAAATTCATTGAGTGGCAGCAGATCTTTCTTCAGTTGATCCCAGATATGACTGCAGTCCTAGGTGAGAGTTTGAATTCAACCTCACGAGCAATGTTGGACCAGAACCACCCAAAGCTGATCCTAGATTCCTGACTCACAGAAAGTAGGAGATAAAAAAGGTTTATTTTAAGCTGCTAAGTTTGTGGAAAATTTGTTATACAGCAATAGATAACTGATACACCAGTTTAGTACAAAAATATAAAGATATAATAAAGTGTGCTTATCTTGTTCAGGAGGTGTTTCAGCACGAATGCAGTTTTCCCTCACTCCTTGAAAAATAAACTTGACCTGTTCACCTTGTATTCCTAGAATCAAAGCCATGTGAGGCACACTGCATGTGTTCAGCAACCATGTCCCGTGCAGCTGCTTGGTTCCTTTTGTAGGATCCGGTGGCTGCTGAAGGCATGGGCAGTGTGGTTGAATCTCTACTGAGCTATACCAGGCTCTAGAAGGAGCTCTCCTGAATGGATTCTTTGCATCATCTCATTGCCCACTTGTCTTTGTTTCTTAAGAGTTAACAAAAAGGAATTGTTAATGTCTACCATGTGGATGAATCTTAAAATAACTGTGCTGAGTGAAGGAAGTGAGATAAAAATGATTTAGTACTATATACATTCACATATATGCAATTTTAGACAATTCAGACTAGTGACAGAGGAGATCATTGCTTGTTGGGGCGGGGATGTTGGAGAGCAGGAGAGATTACAAAGAGTACAGGGAACCATTAGGGGTATGATTATATTCATTGAAATAGCTTTTTCACGATGTCAAAATGCATGAGATAATTAAAAGGAACATTTATTAAGGGTCACAGTTTCAGAAGTTTCAGTCCATGATTTATGGGCTCTGTAGCTTTGGGTTTGCAGAGGTACATTAAATAATGGTGAGAGCAAGTGATATGGTATAGGAGAGCTGTTCACCTCCTGGAGGCCAGGAAGGAGAGAGAGAGAGGGAGAGAGAGGGAGGAATGTGCAAGGGGTCACACCACCAGACATAACTTTCTCCAGCTGGACCCCACCACGGAAGGTTCAACCACCTTCCAGCAGCAGTTACTCAGTGTAGTTGAGCATCTGTGTAAGTCATGTTGTTTAACGCTATCTCTGCACACTGGGATAACTGGCATTCTGAACTGCTACTTCCATAGGCTGGTGATCAAGCCTTTAACACATGGGCCTTTGGGTGACAGTCAAGATGCAGCAACAGGAGGGAGTCTAGAAGAGTTTATTGTCTCCAAATCCTGGGTTCCTTCTGCTATATTCTGTACCATCTGTCTAAGGGTTGCTATCTGTCTTAGTCCACTTTCCATTACTAAAACAGAACACCTGAGACTAATTATAAAGAAAAGAAGTTTATTTAGTTCACAGTTCTGAAGGCTAGAGAGCCCCAAATCGGGCAATGGCATCTACTGAGCTTCTGGTGAAGGCCTTGTGTTGCTGCATGCGTGGTGGAAAAGGGAAACAGCTGCATGTGGAGGAGACAAGACACTAGGCTAGACTTGTTTTATAACCATCTGCTCTTCTCCGGTTCTGGAAGAGTGTGAGCTCACTCTCTGCCAAGATGGCATTAATCTATGAGGGATCCACACCATGAACCAAACAGCCCCCCTCCCAGTACTGTCACATTGAGGAATTAAACCTCGACATAAGATTTTGTGGGGACAAACCATATTCAAACCACAATACTATTACTTACAAAAGGTCTTCAATAGCCTCAACAAAAATATATAACAGAGAAAGAACTAGTTCTACCCTGATTTTCAATTGCTTGGATTACTACGAACTGGAGATTTACTTGGCCAATTTCTCTTTTCAAGGTCAAGTGTGCAGTTCCTTAGACAAAATGGGATTTGTCAGCTGCTTACGCACAGAGGCTTAACACACCATGTTAATATATTCATATACAGACTACTTAAATGCAGATGTAAATATAGCTTCATAAAATATGAAATATATATCATTTATAATTATTTATCTATATTTTATGCTTTGTGTTAAAATTAATAACTATATGTATTTTGACATGGCACCTAAAAAGTTCATATGCCTGTCATTTCTCTTCATTATTATTTTCATTTTTATTCATGACTTATCCAACTCATTCTCCAAGATTAGTGCCAAAATCCTGAGAACGAATTCTCAGAGGCTGGCATCATAAATAATTGAAGGTTCCTTGAAGTTATCCACTACTTGAAATGTCTGCCTCTACAAAAAATACTCTTCACCATTGTAGATGGTGATTTTCCAGGGGTACCACTCAAGAAGAGGCTGCCCCTCACAGAAGAAGTCACGGCTTGAGGCCTCTGTCTAATTGCTGACACAGTCAGCAGGCGCCAGGAGCTGTCCCCTTATTTGATTAGGTTGTCCAGCAGGATGGATCCCTCCTCTCCACTACTCTCTCCCTGACTAACCTCAGACCTCCTTAAATCCGGTCACGTCCTAGTTCCTGTCATTCAAACAAAGATACAAGTAGCTTTACATGACCCACGCCCTGGTGTAAGACCAGATATAATTCTGACATCTTTAGATCTCACCCCTATTTTTAAGCAAATGTGGTTTCTGATCCAACTGTTGATTCAACAGGACTAAAAATATACTTTAATGTGAGTATTTAATGTTCATCTCTTATTTACTTCATGTAATATCCACTGTTCAACTTTGGTTCTCTGGTACTGAGATTGTGTAGTTACTTTCAGTCACCAAGTGACAATTGCTCTCTTCTTTCATTAAGGTCTATGATAGTATTAGCTAGGCGCTAAAAAGTCACAACCAAGAATCTTAAATTTTTGTGGCAAGTGCTAGCAATTCATTTCAGGTCAGGTCATCTAAGACTTGTTTTTGAGATTAGTTCTGGACAATTCAGAATACCTGTTATCCTAATGTGTAGAGATAGCATTAAACAACAGTACTTGTATAGATGTTCAACTACATTAAGTAATTAAAATGAAATATCAAGGGGCTGGAGTGGTGGCTCAGTGGTTACAGCACTTGCCTGGCAGGCGCAAGTACACGAGTTCAAACCCCAGCACCACGTACACAACCCAGGAATGAAAATCATATGAAAAACTAAATAAAGATTGCTTCTCTTTCCCTCTCTTTCTCTCTCTCTCTCTCTCTTTCTCTCTCTTTGTCCCCTCTCTTGAAAAAGTAAAAGGATGAAACATCAAATGAAATGACCAGAGGATCTCTAAATAATGTGGACGTTATCATCTCATGGTTTTGACCATTTCTATTTTGTGCTAACTTCTCAAAACTTTGTTTCTGCTAAAACCATTGTGCAGGCAAAAATGTCCCATCCAATCCAAATACATCACTTGCCTCATAAGTCCCTGATGGAGTAAAGTCCCAGCTGAGTTCATCACCATTAAAAAAAAAATAATAACTTTTAGCAGGGTTCAATGGTTACTAACTTCATGAGGCTGAAGCGTTTTCTTTCGGTGACAGCAATTCTGCAGCCCAGGGCTACATATATTGTGCCTGACAAAGCTACCCTTCTACCCAGACCCCTTAGCATGCTCTTTCCTTGGGCACCTCTGAAGGAAGCCCCTTCTCAGTTCCACCATGGTCTTCAAGCCAAGCATCCAAACACCTGTCATAGGTTCTACTTAGAGCAAATCATGTTAGGCATAATTATTAGAGTCAATGCAGGGGTGGGGACTCCAGTTGCTAAAGAAACTGCTTGGTTGGTCTCTTCCAGTGGTTTGAAGTAAACATATTTCAAGAAAAACTACGGCTCTGAAAATTGAACTAAATAAGAGGGAAACAAAGGGAACTGCCTAGTCCAAACTAAATAATCCTAATGAGAAAGGAATAAAGAAAAAATGGTAAAAGGGACTTTGAAAACAGATTAAACAGGAATACATGGGCTCAGTGGTTAGGGCACTGGCATGTACGAGAACAATGGTTCAAACCTCAGGACCATTTACATAACTAAGTGTTGGAGCAACAAAAGCCACATGAAAAACTAAATAAAATTGATTCTTGCTTTCTCTCTGTCTCCCTCTCCCTCTCCCTCTTTAAAAACTAAACAGAACAAAAAAACATGAATGCAGGTCAAATATGGTGTGGTATCCAAGATTGCATCCTGAAATGGAACAAGGAAAGTGATAAAATCTCCATAAAGCCTATAGTTTAGTTAGTAGTGATGTACCAATGTTGATGTCTTAGTTTATTTATTTTATTTATTTATTTTTAAGAGAGAAGGACAGTGAGAGAGAGAGAGACGGAATCAACTTTTATTGAGTTTTTCACATGGCTTTCATTGCTCTGACACTTAGTTATGTATGTGGTGCTGGGGTTTGAACCCGTGTACTTGCGCATGCCAGGCAAGCACCGTAACCACCGAGCCACCACTCTAGCCCTGCCATCTTAGTTTTAATAACCGTGCAGTAGTGATATACAATGTTAATGTTAGGAGAAATTGGACAAGGGGTTTATGAAGACTCTTACACTGCCAGTTCAACTTCTCTGTACATCTAGAATGACTGAAAACCACAAAGTTATAAAAGAAAGTGAAGAAAGAAGACAGAGGAAAGACATTCTCCAAGGAGGAATGTAAGAAAGAGATGGGGGGCGTGGAGAGTGAGAGGGCGAGCGAGAGCTATTACCATAAAGACATGGTTAAGAGGCTCAGCCAAGCAGGACTTTTGCATTGTTTAAAATAAGAGGAGAAGGGGCTGGAGCAGTGGCTTGGAGGTTATGGCACTTGCCCAGCATGTGCAAGTACACAGATTCAAACCCCAGCACCCACGTACACAACTAAGCATCTGAGCAACCAAGGCCATGTGAAAAACTCAATAAAAATTGATTCTCCCCCCCTAAAAATAAAATAAAATAAGAGGAGAAAAGAAACAGTAGGCGTGATGTGGGCAAACAACCTCCAGAGGCTGAGCTGTGCCTCCACTTTGAAGGGAAGGTGGAATGAGTGCTCTTCCAGAACACAGATGACTAAGATAAGCAAGAAGATTGTAGAAGTGCAATCAGCTGCTCTACGTGATTGACAGCTTCTGGCCAGGTTGAACTTCCAGCCAAGTGAGAGGATCTTTGGGAAACCGTGAACAATGAGAGAAGAAACAGATGTGATGCATCCTCGGAAAAATGGGAAGAATGCTGATGCTGCAGATTGTATTTGCATTCTAGGGAAGACATTGACGGGGTGATCAGATAAGGGTTGTGTGAATGTTTAGAGAAGAGATCACAGGCAGCTGACATGGGATCCCCAAGAACAAAGGAGGCTTGACAAACAGCAGACCTTTTTTTTTTTTTTTTTAAGAGAGAAGGATGGTGAGAGAGAGAGACAGAGAGAATCAACTTTTATTGAGTTTTTCACCTGGCTTTTTGTTGCTATGACACTCAGTTGTGTACATGGGTACTGGGGTTTGAACCCGTGTACTTGCGCATGCCGGGTAAGCACGGTAACTACCAAGCCACCGCTCCAGCCCCAGCAGACCCTGTTTGAATAATGTTACCAAACTCTTAGGAGAGCAACATGGACATAGTGCATTTGGGTCTTTAGAAGACAAGGTTTTTCATTTTGTCTTGCTGGACAATGTAGACTTTTGAGGGCTGGATGATAATACATGTATTGAATTTAGTACCCAGAGAATGCAGATTTATCTGAAGAGAGCTGGTCTCCAGTGCTCAGCTTACTGTTATTTCAATGACTCCGAGGTAATCATTGTGTTGATGACGTTGTATTTAGCTGCTTGCAATAGAAACTCAATAGTAATGGCTTAGCCAAACAGAGTCAATTTCAAAAAGAAATGTTTTGGACAATTAACAAAACCAAAGAAAGTGATCCAAGGCTGGTGAATGCTTCATGCTGTTCTTAGTGATATTTAACAGTAAAAGGAATGAAACGCAGCTATATGCCAAATAAAGATGTTTTGGTTGAGGATAGACTGCATATATGATGGTGATTTCATGAGATTCCTTTTAACAGAGCTGAAAAAATTCTTAGCACCTAATGAATGTAGCAATTACAACATCACAGCATAGTACATTATTCACATGTTCCTGATGATGCTGGTGTAAACAAACCCATTGTGCGGCCAGTCACATAAAAGTAGGGCACCTATAATTATGCATAGAATGCAATACTTGATAGTAGTAATCATTGATCATTGTACTGGTTTATATGTTTACAATACTATACTTTCATCATTATTTTAGAATGTATTTCTACTTATAAAAAAAGTTTACTCTAAAACAGTCTGCTATTTGATGCTGGCAACAGTCTCATCCATGTCACATGTACCGTATCTCTTGAGCACGTCATTTTCTCCTGGGTTTGATTTCATCTGAGGTTGCTTTCTTCTTCTTAGGCTGTATGCTATATAGCCCAGGTGTGTGCGTGGCTACATAAACTAGATTTTTGTAAATCCACTCTATGATGTTTGCATAATGATGAGCTCACCTAATGATGATTTCTCAGAATATTATCCATGTCACTGGGTGATGCGTACCTGCTACAACATACATGAACCTTAAAGTATGCTAAGTAAATGAAGCCAGGCACAAAAATCCACATGTTGTATGATTTCATTTATATGAACTGTCCAGAATAAGCAAATCTATAGAGATAGAAAACAGATGAGCAGTTTCCTGGGGCTGGGAAGAGAGGATGGAAGAAGGAATAGGAAGTGGATATGAGCCACCCAAAGGTTATAGGGTTTCTGCAATATTCTTGGGTCAGACCGCGGGGATGGTTGTGCAACCTTGAGACAATACTACGAAACACTGATGCATATGCTTAAAAATAATAAATAAAAATAAAACGTTCAGAGTAAACCTCTCTCCATCCTCTCCCCAATGCTGCCAGTGGGTGTGTCCAATACCTTGGTTGTGGTGATGGCCTCATGTTTGCATACACAGAATACATTGAACTATGTGAAGCTTATTATACGTCAATTAAACCTCAATGAAGCTGTTTGGGAAAAAAAAAAAAGGATTCAAGACCTCATAGAGAACAGCAGGCCTGACCATAGAGGATGAGGCTGGAACTTGGTCTAAATGACTTCCAAATGTCCTACCAAGCATGACAGGATATAAATATGCAGAATCAAAAGTACTTAAATAAAACAAATTCCATTTAGTCACAGTTCTTTCTTCTTTTTTGGGTGGGAGGCGGCCACTGCTAGGGATGTGACTCTATACTTTTATCAGCATCTAGTAGCCTTGAGCCAGCCAGCTCTAACACCAAGTTACACCCCCCGAACCTATTTTTTTTATTTTGTTTTATTTTTCCAAATACGTGCTACTCTGGAAATCCCAGATCCTGAGCTCTCTATCCTTCCAAGTTCTCTTCTTGTTGGAAGAAATTTAAGGATGTTTTAGTTCATTGGGAGGAGAAAATTATACCTATTTGTGGTGATGGATATGTTAACTACCTTGATTCAATCATTCCACATGATATAAATATTCCACATGATATAAATAAATAGAACATCACTTTGTAACCAAAATAAAATTATAATTTGTCAGTATTTAAAAAAATTTAAAAAAAAATGTAGGAACTCTGATTTTAAGTAAGAGATCATAGGTGACAGCTTCAGTTTTCATTTGTTTTTGTCTTTTAATTGACATCTGAAAACACAGATGGCCTGGGGAATTTTTTCTACCACGCTGGGTGGTGGTTCTGCACAGAATGAAGCAATTGCAGGAAGGACTCCTGCTGCTAGTCACTGAGAGACTCTCATTCAAATGTCAATATTTGAAGATTCTGTTCCATCATGATTCTAAAACCATGGTAGCACATATTCTGGTAACAAAATCAACTCTCATCCTTTACTGGGAGAAATATTGTTAAGGGTCTGTTATTCTCCATTAGAACTTAGAAGGTGTAGATTCATGTACAACGTCACTCACTGCCCCTCTTAAGTTCTTCTTAACTGGGCCAATATAATACGTCACTGCATCCCTACTGAAACTTACCAGGAAATACTCCGCACGTTGAAGATTGAGAAAATGAACAAGAGAGACTGCTTCGCAGTCTCTGGGGTCTGCAAACAGACCTCTGGGGTCTGAAAGATGAAATTGTGAATTTCGGCTTCTCTTTGAGCAAGTTGCTTAGTGTGTCTGACTCAGTTTCTCATTTGTGGAAATTGACATATAATGGCTACTGCTGAGGCCTTTGGTGGGTCAACAGTACAGCTGGCCCTCCATAACCAAGGGTTCTGCATGGAGGGCCAACATATTATTGTACAGAAATTTTCCTTGTCATTCCTTTATAAAATGCTGCGCAAGAGCATTTGCAAAGCATTTGCATTGTATTAGGCTTCATAAGTAATCTATAGATGGTTTAAAGTATACCAGAGGATGTGTAGCGGTTATATGCAATTACTATTTTATGCAGAGTTTGATATCTGTGGAGGTCCTGAAATCAGCTCCTGATGGGTACTGAGAGATCACTGCATGATAGCAACAAGGCTAAAACCACTCTGAATTATTGATCACTTGTTAAGAATGCTACTCAGAGGCAAAACAGGTAAACAGAAGCTGCCACAAATGTTTTCACTGGAGGGAATTTAATGAAGGATGTTGGTTATGCAAACGATGGAGCATCCAAGAAGCCACAGGGAAGCTGAGGGCCCTGGAGTTAGGTATCAGCAGGAAGCCATTGCGAACCCTCAACTGCAGATTCAAAAGATGGGGCTGTGTGTTAAAGTCCCCAGAGGGGATGGATCCGTGATGGGAAGTGGAATGCTATGGATAAATATGGTTTGAGAGTGTCCCCAAGGGTTCATGTGTTGGAAGTTGGTTCTGTTTAGAGGTGTTGGGGTGGTGGGAGTTTAAGGGGGAGCTAATGGAAGGTAAGTGTGTTGTGGGGCACCACCTTCAGAACTTACTCACTGTAAGTTCCCTGTTAAGTTCCCCCTAGAGTGACTTGTCATAAAAGAGCAAGCTTAGCTCCTGAACCTTTCTGGTTTCCTGTCCTGTCAAATAATCTCTCCTTCTCACACATACTCCTACTATGAGGTCACCTCATTGGGTTGTGAAATAGCCAGAGGCCCCTCACAAGAATTGAGCATCTGCTCAGATTCTTTTGAATCTCTAGAACTGTGAGCTAAATAAATCTTTTCTATTTATAATCCACCTAGCCTCAGGTATTTTGTTACAGCAACATATGGACTAATGCATGGAGGCATAAAGAACACATTTTGACAGGATGCCTGGGGCCAAGTACAAGGAGAAATATCTCCCTTCTTCCTCCCTTCTACCCTCCCTCTTCCAGGAAGTACCTCCTCTGACTGCATCTCCCTGGAAAGCCAAATGACTCAGGAACTTAGGAAGTCTAGCCTCTGGGGTGAGGCCAGCTGTCCAGAGGATAGGAGGGGAAGGTTGAGCATGGATCTGGGGGCTTACAAGTCAGTTCCAGTGCACGGTGGACCTTACAACTTGTTAAATAATTCAAAGAGTAATCATTATGACTGACATTTACAAGTGGCTCCATTAAGATTCCCTTCCCTTCACTCATTCCCCTGCTCCACCAAGTCAGCATTAACCTTGATTTCACTGTTTGTCACCTTGGCAGGTCATATCTCTATTCTGAGTAGTAGCTGTAGATCTATATCAATATGGCCTTGCTGACCAATGTCCTAGAAGGTAGAAGTGTCATCTGCCCTTTCCTCTGCTCTGCACTGGGCTTGATGAAAAGCTACATTCCTATCATTTGGTTGTACCCTCTCTAGCCATTTCTTCTTGGTCACCTCTGCCTTCTTCTGCTTCTGCTCTCTGCCAAATGTTTCCAGTGTTCTTCCTGCCCAAACCGTGAGTAGGAGATAGCAAGCCTGGTAGTTGACCACGAAGTCTTTTAAGCCAGGAGAGTTCTGTTTAACCCTAAGAAAGATGATTTGCTAAATGAGTTCTTGGTAATCTGAATAAACACAGAGGTCTCCTCTTAGCCATGGTGGATATGTTCCAAGACCGTCATTGAATGTCTGAGAAACTATGGGTGGTATTAAACCCATTTATACTAGTTTTTCCTATATTTAAAAGTCTATGGTAAAGTTTAATTCATAAATTAGGCACAGTAAGGGGTTAACAATAATAACTAATAATAAAATAGAACAATTATAACAATACACTTTAATAAAAGTTATTGAATGTTCTTTGTCTCTCAAGATATCTTATCATACTGTTCTCACTCTCTTCTTGTGATGTGAGATGATACAGTGTCTATGTGAGGAGATGAGGCATTGTGATGTAGTTCTAGGCTTTTACACAACACTGTGATACACAACAGCTGACCTGATAACCTTAATGACTACTGAGTGCCTAATGGGCCGGCAGTGATACAGTGTGGATTCTCTGGACAAAGGGGTGATTCACATCTAAGAGGGATGGAGAGGGATGGCATGAGATTTAATTATATGATTCAGAATGATGTTCAATCTAAAGCTTATGAATTGTTTATTTCTCTAATTTTCCACTTAATATTTTGGGGTTATGTTTGGCTAAAGCTATGGAAGAAAAATATGGATAGGAATGGTAATGTAATGTCTATCAAGAATGGTCTCTTTACAGGAAGCTGTCAGTCCCTACTGTCCTTTCTAAGCTCCTTGCACATGAATGCTGGAGACTCCTCCTGTAACCTCAGACTTGTCCAGTTCTGATGTAATTTGAAGGTGGGGTATATTAAATATTGCCGTCTCAAAGATCTGGAATGCAGTTTTTTTTTAAGAGAGAGGGACAGTGAGTGAGAGAGAGAGTTAGAGAGAATCAACTTTTTTTTATTTAGTTTTTCATGTGGCCTTCGTTGCTCTGACACTTAGTTGTGTATGTGGTGCTGGGGTTTAAACTCACATACTCACGCATGCTGGGCAAGGGCCATAAGAGCTGAGCCACCATTCCAGCCCTTGGAATGCAGTCTTGTTGCATCAAGTCCACAGCATCTGGCTCAGTGATGTGCCCTGTGATCCTGTGTAGACACCAGGTGTAGCTATCCCTTCCTCCTGCTGGCAGTAAAGTACAAAGAGGCAGACCTGATAGGACTTGGCAACCCACTGGATGCTTCACCCTCCTGATTCCTACTCTGCTATTATCTTACACTTAACTCTACTTTCAATTACCAGTTATTCATTGCTCATATATAGAAATACAATTGAATTTTGTATATTGATTTGGCATTCTGTGGCTCAATAATCTCACCTATTAGTTCTGGTAGGTTTTGTATAGATTACTTGGGGTTTTCTATATGGACAGTCATGTCATCTGCAAATAGAAAAATTTTCTTCCTTTCTTTATTGTTTGATACCTTTTCTTTTTTCTTGTCATATCTCACAGGCTAGGAAGCCTAGTAAAATGTTGAAGAAAAGGCATAAAAGCATGTATTCTTGCCTTGTTCTTGGAGGAAAAGCCTTTAGTCTTGGATCATTAAGCATGATGTCACTTACAGTGGAGTTATTGTTAGTTTGTTTTCATTTTCAAATACCCTTTATCAGTTTGAGGAAATTGCTGCTAATTCCTTGCTTACTGAAAAATTTTTATGACTGGTGATTGGATTTGTCAAATACCCTCTGTGTGAATTGAGAGGCTCATAAGTGTCTTGATACAGTAAATGACATGGATGAATTTTTGAATGTTGAACCAACTCCATTTCAACTCCAAACCTCTTCTCCTTCTGAAAGCAGGGGCAAACACTACTTATGTCTAAAGGTTTTTTGTTTGTTTTGTTTTAATGGGCATTGAGGATGATATAAAGTGGATATAGCATCTGGCACAGCTTCTGACACATGGTAAACCTTTAATAAATTATAGTTGATATTATCATTTAATTACTGGTTCTTGCAAGAAGCATCCCACCCTCCACCTCTGCCTTAGGGCTGGATTGTGTCACCTGTGGCTGTGCCCGCTGTGTGAATCTGGGGCTTACAGGACATGCCTTCAGTCTACTGGCTCCTGAAGTGTTTCACAGCAACCTGGAATTCAAGCTGCTATGCTTCCCTCCACGAGATTGGATCTTTCTGGCATTAAGGGCTTTCCTGAATCATCCTTGAGGTGGCCCTATTGGTGTACCAGGATGTGAAGGTCTGGCTTCTCTCACAGGCTACATGTGAATCTTGGCTATTTTTCCCATCTCCTGCCTCTTACTGTCTCTGCTGACCCCATGTGTCAATGAGGATGACCTCAACTGCAAATAATGGAAAATTCAACGCAAGGTCAAATCCTTAGCTCAGATGAGCCGAAATACAAAAGTAGAGGAGGCTGGTGACTTCAGGGTTTGCAGATCCATTGATGTCACAAAGAATGACATTCTTTCGCATCTCTAGTCTACAGTCTTCAGTATCAATCTGTACTAAAATTGGTTTGTCCCCGTCATGGGTACTGAATTGTAGCTGGTGGTAATTTCAGCCACATGTTAACTTACATTCGGTGAGACAGCTTCTTTCCTCCAACTATAGAATAATAGTCCTCCTGTCAGTGTTCTTGGAATGACTTGGTCACATTTTCACTTCTGACCAATATCTATTACAGTAGGAATGTCATTCATGAATAAGCTTAGATCTGGGTTTTTAAATTCAAAACTGGAAAGAAGAATAAATTAACTGTAATATCTGGTTTATTCAGATTCCTCCCATCCCTGAAGCTAGAGTTATTTCTCAAAACTATTGCCTGTGAGGACAGAGGAGAAAGGATTCAAGAGGTCAAAGTCCCCAGCATACTGTGTAATGAATCCTGTACCAGTCACTATAAGAGTCTAACAGAAACTTTCATTTGTAGATTTAACTGTTGAAGCTACGTGGGTGGAAATTTTTTACATCCCTCAGAGAAGAAGGGGCAAATGCTTTTCCAAAGAAGCTCATTCCTTTCTGCTAAACTTCGCAGAGACTTTTATCACTGACTTTTCTTTTTATGCACTTGGAAATTGGCTAGTATTTGAAGCACTTCACTGAAATAGATCATTCAGAGGGCACCTGTATGATCGTAATTGCTTAATTCAACATCATGCTTTCTTCGCCTGGTCCAGTGGTTCTTAAACTTGGCTCCACTTTGGTATTAACTGGAAAGCTTTACAAAGTCCAGATGCCAAAGCTGTACTGGAAAAACTCAGTTAATTAAAAATCTCTGACAGTGAAGTCTGAGCACTGTTATTCTTTAAAGTTCTCTGGTAATTTCCATGTCAGCTGAGGATGAGCCCTAACGAGTGGCCCAGACATTCCATCTGTAACATCCACAGTGTCACCTCATCCTCATTTGCCTGGGACCATCCTGGCTTTAGTGCTGAATGTCCTGTATCCTGGAAAACTCCACAGTCAAAACCCAGATAGTTGGTCAACCAAGTAGCTTCTGTCCCAATGGTCCTCCACCCTAGCTTCTCCAGATTGAGATCACCGAGAAGTTTTTGAAAAACGTCAAGTAATCAAACACTACACCCAAGAAACTTATTCAGTTCTGTAGACTGGGACCCATGCACCAGTTATCTTTCTAAACTCCCTGCATGATTATAATGTACATCGCAGGAAGAAAGGCACTCATCTATACCAGTGATTCTCAGAGTGAGGGTGCCACACCACCAGCATTGTGCTTACCTGAGACCATGTTAGCAATGCCCATTCTCAGGTCTTACCTGAGACCTACTGAATCAGAACCTATGAGGGCAGGGCTCAGTCATCTGTTTTAAGTGCTTTTAGGTGAGTGCAAGGTGCACTCAAGTGCAGACCACTCATGGACACGCTTGACCTGAGACCCAGTTTGTGGCACCCTCTGGCTTGGTTTTAAGGTTATTGTTGGTAATTTGCTTTTTTTTTTAAACATTTAAGTCTAACAAAAATTTTAAAAACTACTGAGAATAAATACCATTCTTATCCTGCCCATAGTTCCTAGAACAGGATCTGTTCTAGGACCCGATAAATGTGTCTGTTTAAAGGGTATCCTCTCAGGATGGGCACACTTTATCAGAATGGAACTCTGGCCCTCCAAACAGACTGAGATGCTTTCCAGGATGCAGAGAACTCGGTGCTAGTCCCAGTAATGCACCATGAAGGGAATTTTAGCTAAAGAAAACCTACCTCACGGCATTGCATTATTGAGTGCACAGGGTTTAGAGCACAAAACTGACTGTAATCCCTTTGCAGCTTTGTCACCCATCAGCTGACAATTACTTAAGCCTTTCTGTCCATCAGTTTCTCGATATGAAAGAAAAGGAATATTACCTTTTAAAATAAAGTAATCCTCGTAAAGCCTCATCTTTCAGGGTCAGCTCATCTCTAAGCATCCGCAGCACCTTCAAACACCTGCAAACACTCCCTGAAGTCTCAATCTTCCTCAAAAGGAGTTCTAGTTGCTCCAAAGCAACTTTTAAATTTTCGGCATACTAACGGGGTGAAGTCATATCCCATTGTGGTTTTAACTCTCATTTCTGGACAGCTAGCTTTCTCGAGTATATTTTCCTGTACATACTGGCCATTTGTCTGTCTCCTTTTATAAAAAGTTATCAGAGTCTTTTGCCCATTTAAAATAATTGAGCTGCTGTCAGGAGACCCGACTCCTTCAGCCACGCCACCAAGGTTGTGAGGAAGACTGAGACTCGCTATGGGAAACTGTGTCCTTTCCTGCCCAAATGAACAGCCACTGGAGCCCCTCCCAGCCTCCTGCCTGCTGCAGCTGCCACACAGCCTGTAGGGGAGACAGCTATCAGTGTGGGGAACCAAGAGACCCACAGAGGCTCAGCCCTAACCCTCATCCACCCTGGAACACCCCCTTTTTTGCATGAGGTACCCCCTCTTGCCCATGCCCTCAACCCAAAACCAATTCATTTGTTTTTATCCAAAATAAAACCTCAGCTGGCCCTGCCAAAAAATTAATAAATAAAATAAATAATTGATCTGGGGTCTACAGCAGTGGCTCAGCAGTTGCAGGGCTTGCTTGGCAAGTGCAAGATGAGGTTTCAAACCTCAGAACCACGTATTCAACAAAGTGTTGGAGCAACAAAAACAAATAAAAAATCAATTCTCTCTTTCTCTCTCTCTCTCACCATCCCTCTATCTTTTTAAAAAGAAAATGATTAAGAAAAAAATAAAATAATTGAGCTGTCTTCTTACTGAGTTGCAAGAATTCTTTGTACTTTCTGGTCCCAAGTTCTTTCTGAGATATCTGTATTTTGGTTGTTGCCCCCCATTCCATGGTTTAACTTCTCATTTTCTTACTGGTGTATTTCAAAGAGCTCAAAATTTAAATTTTAATAAAGTGCAAAATATTTTTCCCTTAAATGAATAATGCTTTTTGTGCCCTGTGTTCATTTTCTGTCACTGTGACAAAATGCCTCAGGTAATCAATGTATAAGGAGAAAAGGTTCATTTTGGCTCAGGGTTTCAGAGATTCCAGTCAGTAGTCGCTTGGTAGTATATGGTGGAAGGAATACCTAATGGGGCAGAGCTATGCAGCTGATGACACCTTTATCAAATAATAATTGACTATAGAAATATGAGTCTCTTTCTAGATCCCTTCTGTTCCATTGCTTTACGAGTCTTCTTATGCCAAAGCCATACTGTATTAGTTCTCGTAACTTTGTAGTTAAGTCTAAAAATTAGGAAGCTTAAGCACTTGAATTTTTTTTCATATTTTTAAAAATTGTCATGATTATTCCAGGTCCTTTGTATTTTCATATAAATTTTAGAATCTGCTCATTAATATATAGTGGGAAAAAGCCAACTGCAACTATGTGCATCTAGAAATCAGCATGAGGAAAAACAGACATCCTAGCAGTCCATGAATATGATAAACATATTTCTATTTAAACATTAAGTTAGCCTACTCAGCATAAGGCTAATTATAGGTTTTTCAAAGATGTCCCTTACTAAATTGTGAGAGTACAGTTCCTTATTGTCTGGAAATCATTTGCTTTATGGATCATGAACAGGTATAAATTTTGCCATGTGTTGGAGTAATGATATAAATATATTTTTCCCATTTATCTTGTTAAAGTAACCACTTACATGGATTGGTTGTCAGATGTTGCAAAAACCTTCTATTCAAAATAAATTTTCACGGGACTGGAGTGGTGTCTCAGCAGTAGAGCACTTGCCTGCACAAGGACCCAGGTTCAAATCTCAGCACCACCTACACAACTAAGTGTCGGATAAACCAAAACCAGATAAAAGAAAGAAAGAATATTGATTCTCCCTCCTCCTCTAATAAATAAATAAATCTCACTTGGTTATGGTGCATTATCTTATACATTGCCAGATTCAATGTGTGCTAGAATTTTACCTTGGGCTTTTGCATCCATGGTCACAAGGAATATTGGTCTATAATTTTCTTTTCTTGTAAAGTCTTTTTGTGATTGGTGCCAGGATTCTTTCAGATTCGTAAAATGCATTGGAATGAATTTTTTTCTGCTGTATTTTCTTGAAGACATACTATTAGATGGGATCATTTATTCATTAAAATTAATGTGACTTACCAGGGAACCCATCTCAGCTTAGAATTTTCTCCAAGGTGAGGTTTTTAGATAACAAATTAATTTTCTTAAATATATATGTTATTCGCATATGCAATTTCTTTTTGATACAATTTTCATTGTTATGTTTTCCGAGAAATTTTTCCCTTTTATCTAAAAAATGTGCATTACTGGTATAAAAGTGTTCATGATGTCCTTATTATCATTTCAATGTCTATGGGATCTGTAGCTCTAGTCACTCTTTTGTTTCTTCTAGTGATCATTTGTGTTTCTCTTCTTGATTAGTATTTCAAGGACCTTGTCAAGTCCATAGATCTCTTTAAAAATCCATTTTTTGGTTTTGTGGATTTTCTATATTACTTGTTTTCTATTTCATTGGTTTCTGATTTTTTTCTAATTCTTCCTTTCACTTAACTTTAATTTGTTTTACTTGTTCTAACTTCTTAATGTGGAAACTTAGGTAATGTTTTTTTTTCTGTTCTATTATAAGCTTCTAAAAAGTCCTGTTAACTACATCCCGGAAACTTTGATGTCATGTGTTTTTCATTATCATACAATTACAATTACAGTCACCCCCTCCTCTTATCCACATGGCATATATTCCAAGATCCATAGTCAATGCTTAAAACGGAATCCTATATATGTACATATAGGATTATATATATAGTTATGTATATATATAGTTTTCCACATATACTTTGGTAAAGTTTAATTTATAAACTAGTCAAGTAAGAGATTAATAGTAATAACTAGGAGTAAAATAGAACAATTATGACAGTATACTGTAATAAAATTTCTGTGAATGTGGTCCTCTCTCTCTCCCATCTTATTGTATGGTATTTACCAATCTTCTTTTCACAATATGAGATGCTACAATGCCTATGTGAGGAGATGAACTGAGGCAAATGACTAAGGCATTGTGGAGGGGTGGCTCAGCACTTACAGCACTTGCCTGGCATGTGCAAGGATGTGGGTTTGAACCCCAGCACCATGTACACAACAAAGTATTGGAGCAACAAAAGTCACATGAACAACTAAATAAAATTGATTCTCTCTTTCTCTCTTACTGTCCCTCTCTCTCTAAAAAAAAAAAAGTAAAGAAAGAAAGAAAAGAAAAAGAAAGAAAGAAAACAAGCACTACTGTACCATGACCGTTGATAACCAAGATGGCTACCAAGCGATTCACGGGCAGGTTGCATATACATTGTGGATACACTGGATAAAGGGATGATTACATCACACTACTCAGAGCTGCGTGCAATTTAAAATTCACTACTTTTATTTCTGGAATTTTTTCATTTCATATCTTTCAATTACAGTTGACTACTAGGTAACTGAAACCATGAAAAGCAAAACTATGGATCTGGGGAAACCACTGGATTTTCTAGTTTCAGTCATGATTTATTCTGTGATAGATGGGTGTTGAGATATATTTTTTAATTTGCAAGTATTTGGAAATATATTCTAGACATTTTATCATTATTATTATTGATTTCTAACTTAATTCTATGGTAGTCAGAGACCACTTTTTATAATATTTCAGACTTCAGGTAGTTTTTAAGACTTCTCTAATAAACCAACATGGGGTCTAAGTTAGAGAACATTCCACGTGCGCGTGAAGGAAAAGAATAGGCGTACTTTGTATAATGCTCTGTAGATGTTGGTTAGTTTGGCAGATGAAGTTAAAAATCTTCTATTTCTTTAACATCTTCTTTTTTAAACATGTCTATTTGTTTTGTTACTCTCTGGCCAAGAGTGCCCAACTATATGGATATTTTTAAATTTCTCCCTTTATTTCATCAGTTTTCATTTTACATATTTTAGCATTCAGGTACTTTCAGACCTGATTAAATACTTTTCTGTTTTTATCCCCATTAGAATCTGGTTCCCATGAGGTAGGGACTTGGTATGTTTTGAACCAAACAGTGCCAGCCACTTAGTAGATTATTAGGAGGCTGCTGGAGGATACACACATACCTGATCTCATCCTCCCTAGAGCCCTACTAGACTGTTATAGATGGAGAAGCAAGAGAGGGTAAGTCATTTCTCCAAATTGCTTCCTATGCAACTCATCCCAGCTTATCTCTCTGCCTTCCCCTTGGGTAATAGTTGGGAACACCAGGCAGGGGTCCTGCAAAGATGATAAATGGCATTCATTTACAGCCCAGCAAAGGTGCTGACCTCCTCTTAGTATTCTCTGCCTGCTCCCTGTGCCTCGTCTCTATACAAACAACACATGTGGATATGAATACTAGTGCTTCCATCCACGTTACTACTCATACTAAGCGTCGAGGCATGCTCCTCGGTATGCCTGGGGCTCTTCCCAGGTTCCCCAGGCAAAAACATCGGCGCACCACTCTAGTGATCTGAACTCTGGTCCACTCCCTGGCACTACATAAACCAATGCAAAAGTGTTTAATAGTCTAAAGTTGTTGAATGCAAATGGAACGTGAACTGTGAGCCAGAGCTCCTTAACGTCCCAGGGAGCTAGTCAGCGACAGGAGGCTGAAGCATTTTCCAAGGACCTTGGGCCCTACAGCATTGAAGGTGTGTGCACCCTGTTGGGTAGGCTGAGGTTGGACAAGGCCCAGCCCCCCCCCCCCAGAACCCCAGCCCAGAGCCCTAGGTCTTGGTGATCACAGGGTCTGCATTGAGCTATGTGGGAGTCACCCACAAAAGAGAGATTTCTTTGAATCTTGCTCTCAGCTTCGAGTTGGCTAAGGCCATCTGCGGTGGCTGGAACATTGATAATTGGCTCTAAAGCTGTGTCCCTGAGCCCTCGTGAGTATGCTGGTTTGCAGTAGAGCAGACAGGACAGCCAGGCTATGACCTGACTAAGAACTACTCTCAGGATATAGCAGAAACCACTTCCCTCAATTTCTTTCTTTTCTTTCTTTCTTTCTTTTTCTTTCTTTCTTTCCTTCCTTCCTTCCTTCTTTCCTTCCTTCCTTCCTTCCTTCCTTCCTTCCTTCCTTCCTTCCTTCCTTCCTTCTTTCTTTCTTTCTTCCTTTCTTCCTTCCTTCCTTCCTTCCTTCCTTTCTTTCTTTCTTTTCCAAAACATCTAAATGGGGAAGATGCTAAGTTTCAGGAAAGGTCAGGAGGAAGGAAATGTTAAAAATGTGATTGTTTTGGGGCTGGAGTGATGGCTCGGCAGTTACAGTGCTTGCCCAGCATGTGCAAGTACATGGGTTCAAACCACAGCACCCACGTACACTAAGTGTCAGAGCAACGAAAGTCATGTGAAAAACTCAATAAAAATTGATTCTCTCTCTCTCTCTCTTCTCTGTCCTTCTCTCTTAAAAAAATACTTTAAAACTTTAAAAGAAAAGAATGTGGTTTTTTAAAGTGCTAAAACTTTCTAATTTTTAGAAGTCTCTGACCATGACCATGACAAAAGCCATAAGAGTATTTTAAAATCACTTTCCTTTTTTTTTTGGCCAGGGAAGTGAATCCCTGGTCCAAGCTGGTTGAACGAGGAGTGACTGGCCTGGCCGCCTTCCTGCCACCTTCACTCTGTGGCTAATATAGAGCAACGTTGACAGTTTCTCAACAGGATTAAGCACTTGTTAGGATAAGGGGCGAGGTTTAGGATTGGGGCCAGAGAGCCAGGGAAGGCTCTGCGGTAAATTCTTTTTAAGATTAAAAGTAAGTCTCCCTCAAATCCTCACAGTGATTTGGTGGCAGTAAGGAAGAGAGGATTTCATAGAGAAATTGCTTTCGAAAGGGTGGAAACTGGGTCATAGCTTTGTTCGCAGGAAGGTCAGATACACGCAAGAAATCAGAAGGGCTTGCAAGACAAGCCGTGCGGCACCTGAGTGTGGTCAGCCAGCCCTGTGAGATCCCAAGCAGCCATGCATCTGGGCCTGGAGGCAGACAGCTTGCATGGAAGCCTACAGAAGTCAGGCAGAACTCCCTAGCTGGGCTCCACTTCCAGTTCACTCCCAGAATAAAGGGAACAAAGTTGCATTAGAAATATTCTGTCTTGGGGCTGGAGTGGTGGCTCAGTGGTTGGAGCGCTTGCCTGGTATACGCAAGGATCTGGGTTCAAACCCCAGCACCACATACACAACTAAGTGTCAAAAGAAATGTTCTGTCTTTCTTGATCTCAAGACAAGGAGTTCTTCTTACTTTCCTTCTAAACAGAGAGCCTTCTCTTTCCTGCTTAGTGGGAAGGAGTCATTCCTGAGTTGCTCACTATCACATAATACCCCAAGTTGGTGGAAAGTCAGGAACCTGAAGCTCCTTGCCAATCCTTGTAACTCAGACTCCCCAAAAAGCTGTTTTCACAACTATATTATGTCTTCTCTGTGTAGCGAGCAAAAGTAATAAAGTTTCCTTTAATAACTTGCTGAGAACACACGAAGGGCTAAATATACTTTATAATCATTATCTAAATTAATCCTAGCAGTCATCCTCCGTGGTGGGAGGAGGAAAATTAGATTTCCCCTTAGGAAGAGAATTGCATTTATTTAGAAATTATAGCTTGAAGAATATTTGGATTGAAAGGAGAGCCCTGAACTCCCGGGAATGGGAGAGGACAGGGGCAGAATTTTTCTATGGGAAATGGGAGAAGAAGGACAAATGAGAATGACAGAAGGCGTGCGTACAAAAGGCACAGAAGCCCCTTCCCATAACCCCAAAATGTTCAGAACCTTCCATCCAAATCGTAGAACACTTCATGTGAGTGGGTTCCTGCTATCCCTTTATTTCAAAATTTTGAAGGCTGAGTGCTGTAATCCTGTTTGTGTGATATTCGTTCGTTCATTCATTCATTCATTCGTTGATGTTGTAGGGGATTGAGCCCAGGGGTACTTTACCACCAAGCTACACTTCCATTTCTTTTTATTTTTTATTTCAAGGCAGGATTTTCTCAGTTGCAGAGGATCTTGCTAAGTTTCTGAGGCTGGCCTTGAACTTGAGATCCTCCTGATTCAGCCTCTTGAGCTGCTGAGATTACAGCACTGCACCCAGGGGAGAGTTTTATGATAAGAACAAAGAAGACATTTGAGGATGTAGGAATGTAGCAAATGAGGGAACCCAAGGAGGTAAGATATGGGGCTTTACAGAAAGAATGAGAAGGCCCGTTAGCACCATAGTGTTTGGAAGGTGTGCTTGGGCCAAATTTACCCAGTTCTCCGAGGGGCATGCAGGCTTCAGAAAGGCTCTGGAAGATGTCCAGGATAGATGGTGACTGTTTTTAGTCATCCATATATTTGAACATCCTTTTTGTGGGTGGGCCTCCCTCACCTTAGTAGTCCACCTACCAAGGAGGCAGAACATGCTTTCTTGGATTGCTCCCTTCGATGTCATTGACATCAAAGGGAAAGTACCACCCACAATCAGCCCTGGGGAAGGTGACCAGAGGTTTGCAGGTTCCAGTGGTAGGATAAACTGGCGGGGCCCCCTGGGTAAAGTTGCTCTCCGGAAGGCCACCAAACCTGCATCTGTTATGTGCTTAAAGGATGACTCCACGAGCTACCTAATATTCTTTAATAAGAGTCTTTTTGCTTCAACCGGCCAGAGTATTCTTGTCAGTCGCAATTAAGAATAATTTGTCTTATGCATCACCCACATTTTAAATTGGAGAAAACAGCTGGGACAGTTCCAAAAGAAAGTCCCAGGACTCCTGTTTGCAAAGCTGAAATTGAAGAAAAACTTTTCTGACTTCATAGCTCAGCTCTCTCCACAGTGACAGTAGTAACAAAAAACAGGAAAAGACAGGTTGAGCTTTTCTGCAAAAGTGAAGAAGTAAACACCTTGGTCTTTGTCCAGATGCCACTGGCAGCATAAATCCAGCGTGGCAAGGCTGCCTGACCTCCGGGGGGACGATGTCATCTTAGTGGCTCCTCACACAACTTAAATGCCACAGTGAGTACAGAAGGGAAGAAAAGAGTAGCTCCAGGCAGGCCCTTCCCCAGGGAGAATCCACCACCCGTGAAGTCCAAGCCGGCTCCCCCAGCTGAGACCACTGGGTGGCAACCTAATCTGATCTTTAACTTTTAATCCTGGAACATTTCAAGTACCTACAAAGGCGAAGATAACCATAAGCCTCCGTGTGTCCATTGCTCAGCTTCAAAGGTGACCCACTAATGAGCGATCGATCTCTTTTCATCTGTATCATCAATTCAGGACTATTTGGAAATAAATCCTAGATCAAGAGTTCTACATGCAATAATTTTATTAATTAATAAATACCATGTATCTGCAAGACAAAATGACATCATTATTACACCCCAATTTCTTCACAGCATTGAGTACTTAGTCTGTGTTCAAATTAGCTTGTTGGTCTCATATGTATTTTCAAAGTTCGGTTGAGCCAGATCCTGAGAAGCAGCCTATCCTGCTGTTGCCTGCTAGCAGAGATTAAGTGAGGCATCTCTGGAGTCTATTCCATAGCAACCCCTCTTTCTTTTCATTTTCCAATAACAATTTAATTATTAAAAATGGGGTTGTTTTCCTGATACCGTTTCCCACAGTCTGGTGGATTCCATCCCTTGACGTCATGGGGCATACTGTGCCCTATTTTTCCCATAAACCGGTACTGAGATCTATAAGCTTAGGGGGATGTAGGTAGTTGTTGGGTGAGATTTCCAAAAGGGTCATATAAGGTCTTCTTGTCTGTTTTTGAGATGTTGGTGGCCGTTGGTGATTTCCTTGTGCACGAGCATTCTCAGGATGTCACCTCCCAGAAGGTGGCTTTTAGGAGGCAAAGATTTCTTTTCTTTTTTTGTCTTTAAATATCTTCTATTTTTTCCAACAAAACAATATATTTATATTCGGAAAATTAGATTTACCTTTTAGAGTCCCCCCCTAATTACCCACCCTTGTTTCTCCACCCTCCTTCCAGTACATCTCTATGAATGCCTTAGGTTGTGTGTCACTACACCTTTTCAGGGTTTAATACATGAGAGTTGACCGCCTTTCACAATGGTCAGGGTCTAGCTCCAGCCTCCACAGATGAGTGAAGACATTCGTCCCTTGGATCTCTGGGTTATGCTGACTTCACTCAGCATGATTTCTTCCACAGCCATCCATTTACCTTCAAAGGCTGCAATATCATTGAGGCAAACATTTCTTAATCTTTTAAAGTATAAGTCATTGATACACATACTGGTTTATGTGGCACATGTATTATGTATATAATAATATATAACTATGGCATATATATTATCATAATAATTTTATGTTGATTATTTAATGCATCATGCATGCATTATATATTATATGTGACTATACACAATGACATATATTACATTATAAGTATGTATGTATGTGTTTTGAGATGGGAGTCTCATTATGTTTTCCATGTTGGCCTCAAACTCATGATCCTCCAGCCTCAGCCTCCCAATGAGCTTTATATTATGTAATTATTTATTACGTAAATCTATGGTATTAACATTTTCTGGGGTGGGTAATTAGGCAAAAGATGCCTAACAAGTTGAGAAACTCTGGTCTAGATCTATCAGTTCATATTGTCAAGTGATGAGCCAGTGGCTGTGGAAGAGCAGGCATGCAGCTTGGAGCAGTGAAGAAATAAAATCCACGCTGTCATTAACTTGATTCATACTCAGTGATAAGAGGTCTGTCACAGTTTGGATCTGGAATGTCCTCGAAAGACCCATGTGTGTGGAAGGCTGGGTCCGCAAGATGGAAGGTGGTAGAAACTTTAGAAAGTGAAGCCTAGTTGGAGGTCCTTAAGTATTGGAGGTGTGCCCTTGAAGGGGATTGGGTGACCATTACCTTTCTCTTTTCTTCCTTACCATGAGGTAAGCAGTTGGGTCTCCTGCACCCTCCAACACCCCCACCAGAGGCCCAAAGCAATGGGTCCATCTGATCTTGGACTGGAAACTCCCAAACTTTGAACCAAGATAAACCTTTTTTCTTTATAAGCCAATTATCTCAGGTATATCGTTATAGTAATGAAAACCTGGCAAACACAATGTGGACATGGTAAAGTAGTCAGGAGGGATGAGCAAACTTCATTAATGTCTGTGATTTATTTCATTTTTTTGCTAAGAAAAAAATGCAAAGAAAGTATTGCATATTTTTGACCCAGTTTTCATTATCTCTTGGATCCATCAATATCAAATCAGCCACATGGGATGACAGATGTCCCTCCCTCAGGCCCCTGTAGTTGGCACATTCACAATTATCAGAAGACTAACGTATTGGCCCAGCTCCTTACTGTCCAGGAGTTCTCTGTGTCCTTCTCTTATTCCTTCAGGGCTCAGGGTCCTAATCCTTTCCTCCCCTGCACACCTTCCCATCAGAGAAGTCTTAATGGAGCACAGCTTCCCAGCCCTGCTCCTTCACTGCCCTGGACATGTCTTCTCTGGCCAGATGTGAGTGATGCTCAGCAGGAGTGGTGGGAGATCCAGGGGATGATGAAGGACCAACACAGGATGGAAGGGGAGGAGCTTTGGAGGATGAAACCTTAGGGAAGAGGAGCCAAGGTCGGAGAAGTGACCTTCGGCATCTAGGATTGTTGGTCTCTATAGGGTGACAAAGCTCTATGAGTTAGAGGGTCCTACTGTGTGTTAGGGATTGAGGTTAGCCTCATCCTTAACCCATTGTGGACACACAATAAATAATAACCTTAGGTATTTCATTATTTAATGGACTTTTTTAAAATTAACTACACAATTTGAAAGGGTGTGAGAGTTTTAAAGGAATGTCCATTCCATGCATGGAGTGAGCTGGAGTTTTCTTTGTTCAAAGATAGAGTAAAATTGGGGACTTTGAGGATTATATAGCCTCATCATAATGAGGAATCCTCCCATGTGGGGTCTTAGCCTTCAGGAAATGTCACTGAGCTAGGCAAAGGTCTCCTCACTGTCCTCATTATACAGGCACTGAAACCGAGGCACAGAGGTTAAAACAACTGATCCAAGATCACATAACCAGTTAGTGGTGGTCCTTTTCTTTTTGGTTTATCCTTAAAAGAACCCCATTTTACAGAGAAGGGAACTGACACTCAGAGTGGCTCCCCAGCACCTGTTCATGCAGGAAAGCTGCAGGTCCCTGACCCACCCCTCTCACCCTGGGTGTGAGGCTTTGCTCTCTGTTCTAAGCTCTTGCCTCTTGTACAGTAGGCAGGAAATGTTCCATTCCAAACCAGTCTAATGGAGAGTGAAGGAGCAGGGGGTTGGGAGTTGGACTTACAGGGTGAAACTCTACCCAAGAGTGGTGCTGGGGCAGGAGACCCACCTGAGTGGAGCAGGGCCACCAGGTCACATGGCTGCTCTCCCCTCCCTCCTTTCATCCCTAATGATCATCCTTCCTCATCTCCTTTCCCCCACTCCTCCCCACTCACCTGTCCTACCCCAGTGCTCCAAGGTGGAGGTGATGATGGCTTTGGTGAGAATGTTTGCTGAGGTCCACTGCTCTTATCTATTGCGGAAAGTGCATCAGATAACACTCACAGACAGGGTGAGCAGCCCGTGTCCTCTGACCATTCTGCTGTGTAATGACAAAATCCACCTGCAGAAGACACCAGGGGGCCTGCTAGTTGCTCTGGGTGTGCGCATTCATGGGTGGTGTTCAGTGTTGGTTCCAAGGTGGCTCGGTGATGTTGATCTCCAAAGAAAGGGATGTCTGTCACTGCCCACTCCGGTTCTGGCTGGATGATGCTACACTTTTGAGTGGCTGTTGTTTTGCATTGATGATGGGGAATTCTCTGTGGAACGTGGCCTATGGAGTCTCCAGTCATCGAATCAAAGATTGAGGAAGGATGAAAGTGGCCAAACGCAGCTGGTCCTTCAATATGTCGTTATCTAAATGAAGCTAACTGAACCAAGGGGGTGGTTGTGTCTAAAAGTTCTTAATTCTTAGTAGGATGTACTTAACTCTTTGTGGGGCCCCCATCTTGGGTACCAGGGAACAGGGCAGACAAAGATTGTGCCTTACGTTCTAGAAGATTCAGTAGCAAAATAAGACACACTGTAGCTATGTGCTATGGGTAGGACATAAAGCTTTCTTTCTTTTAAATGTCTTTCTCCCCAGTGAGTTTTACAGCTGTCCTTGCCCTGTTCAGGAAGTGTTAAAAGGCCAGCTTTGCGATGGGCAGGCCTGGGTTCAACTCTTGGCTCTAACGCTTTGGCTGTACAACTTAGGCGACGTATTGGTTGCTCTGTGGCACATTTCTCTCCTGTGATTTGAAGATAATGCCACAGGATTGTGCCAACGCTTGAATGGGACCAGGCATGTAGGGCGCTCAGTCTCATACTTAATGTGTGGTAGACGCACAATGAATGTCTCATTACTTAACAGACCTGTTTTTTCCTACTGATTTGAAATGTGTGTCAGAGTTTTAAAGGAATGTCCATTAGGTAAATGGGATCAGCAGATTTGGAGAGCTAGGAGTTCTTCTTTTTCGAAGACAGAGTAATAACCGGAACTCTGAGGATTACACTGACTCACCAGGTAACAATTAATCTTTGCGTTTAGGGTATAGCTTCCATGAGGCTGGCAGAATGGTTATCATGGCGATGCTTAGCAATCTGCATCTGAGTACCTCTAATCTGTCCCAGCTCCTCCATCTGATCCTAATTCTGACCTGGAATTCTTTCTCACACTGTCTAATCCACTGGTCTTGCTTAAGCACTAAAGCTAATGGCTACCTCTGACCTAGACAATGCCAGTGATGTGGAATGTGCTAAATATTTTTGAAGTCATAGGATTTTTTAAAAGGGCAGCTTCACAAAGTCCTGGAATCTGAAACATCAGGCAATTCCATGGGACTGTAAAGGTGAATGAAATGACTCTTCCGCTTTTCAGTAGGCATTTGCATTTCTATAACTATCCTCCAGGAATAGCCACTTCCGCATTCCTGTTTGTTTGTTTGGTTTTTTAACATTAGCCTAATAGTACACCAAAAGCCTCTCAGTGACTCTCCTTTTAAGCAGTTCAGAAAGGATATATGACTTACAAAGAATTCAAATTTATTGATTTTGTGCATGATTCTATCTAGCCGTATTTAATAGTTTTGCTGTTCGGTTGTTTTGTTCCATTTTGTTTCTAAATCAAACCATGAAAGCCAAAGGATTCAGACTGGTTTCATCCTGTAAATATTTTTTTTTTTTTAAAGAGAGAAACACTTTATTTAGTTTTTCACATGGCCTTCGTTGCTCCAACACTTAGTTGTGTACATGGTGCTGGGGTTTGAACCCGGGTCCTTGTGCTTGCCAGGCAAGAGCCGAAACCGCTGAGCCACCGCTCCAGCCCTCCTGTAAATATTTTAATGATACAATAAGTAGACTCGTCTTTGCCAGGATGCAGTATGGACTAAACAGAGTGCTATAAATTCTTCAGATCTCAGAAGGTCGCATATACGCTGAATCTGCCAATGGTTGGTCCAATTCAAGAACAAATATAACAACTGGAGCGGGCAATGGCCCTTCCTTTCTGATGAGCCCTTCATTGCTCCAATTTTTTAGTGATTTAAAGTTCAAACTTGGCATATGCTTTGATTTGAATGTCTTTGTCTTCTCAAAACTTCAGATGACGGGAGGCTTAATCTCCAGCGCAACAACGTAGGGGGATGGCCTTTGGGAAGAACTCATGCTCATGAGTCGATTAATGCTGGTATAACAGGGCTTCTGGGGGTGAGTTTTCTTTCTTCTGCCAAGCAAGGACACAGTGTTCCCCCAATTGTCCTCTGCCTTCTATCGTGTGAGGATACAAGATGGCCCTCACCATTGGCTGGTGCTTGATCTAGAATTTTTCATCCTCCAGAATGGTAAGAAATAAGTTTCTGAAATTTTTTTTAATTACCCAGTCTCAGGTGTTTAGTTACAGCCACACAAGCAGACTAGGACAACATTCCAAGATCTGTCAGAATCTGCCCTCTGTTCACCTTTTTGGCCTCTTCCATGGAACTCTTTTCCCTGTCTGATGCTCATATGTCATAACTAATCCTGTTCCTGAGCCTCCTGTTTCTCCATGCTTTGGACCCTTGTGCCTTGAAGACCAATGGTCTGGAATGCCCTTTGTCCTCACTCTTGGTGAATTTCTACTTAATTTTCAAGAAGAGCAGATTTGTGTCTCCTCTCTGAAGCCTTTCCTGACCTGCCCTGGGACCAGTTGTTCCCTTCTCAGTGATCCAGTAGGAATGTATAGTACCACCTCCTCCCAGGTACACTCCTTTCTTGTGCCAGAGATGGTATTCCTGAGACTAGAGAGACTTCACCAATCTTTGTTAGCATACTAATGCAATTAGCTGGCATAGATATAGAAACATTGCATTCACACCCAAATACCTGTTTCATTCAAATTAAGAGATCAAGTAAATGGACCCTCAATTCAAATAATATTGTTAAAATTATACTGGTGTTCTCTAATTTCATTAAATAAAATCCAATTGGAGTAGAGTTATTCTCTTTATTTTAAAATAATAATGGGTATACTATTTTTTAAAAATTTTGCTTAAAGGGTAGGAGTAAAAAGGTGGAGTGTAGAATGTTCTAGGAGATTTATGGAATTAGCAGGGCCTGGGTAACTGCCCTAATCTTCCACTGTGAGGCTATGGCAAACTGTAGAAATGAAGTTCACAAGTTAGGTACTGGATTTATGTTAACCGTTGCTATATCTAGAAACGTCTTGAGAAAGAAGCTGGGAAAAACACTGAAGATTGGCTCCCAACTGCTATTCTTCCTTCTAGTTTGCTAATGGAATCCCGATTTTCTGGGAGAGGCATTGGCAATGTGCCAGGCATCAGTCTTAATTTATCTAAGTCAATTATAGCAACTGCTGTGTGCCAGTGTTCGCTCTAGGCTTGGGATGTGAATCCTTTCAAACCAATAAAATACGAGCAAAGTATGTAGGGCGTTCAGGCAACCTTCTTCTCCTACGTGATGAAAAAGGAAGTTGCATACACTTGGGGTACTGTTTTGGGAAGATCCCTTGCGTATGCTCCTATGGTGATGTGCGATCGAGGTGGGGAACAGCCCCCCCCACCATGAGATTGGCCAGACTGGGAATGTTAACCTGGGGTCTTTGATATCGTGAAAGAGCCTGGGGCTACTAGTGAACTAATCTTGGGACCATCTATTCTGGGACTTCTTGATGATACAAAGAAATGTTCTTATACTTTAGGCCATTGACTGATGAGTTTTCTGTTGCTCGCAACCAGATACTTCCAATGGAATATGTGGCTAGGCCTTTGGAGGACCAGGTCCAGGTGGAAGAGTCTTTGAAAACAAGAATTAAGAGTATTTATGATCTCAGATCTATATTAAAATACAGAGTCCAGAGGACTCCTTAGGAGAGAGAGGGATTTGGTTAAAGGCGTCTCAGAGGTGGGGCGGGGTATGTGGCTCTTCAGGAACTAGGGAGTGTTAAGCACCAGATGGCTCATTAGGAAACTTTTTTTTTCTTTTCTTTTTAAAAAGAGAGAAGGAGAGAGAGAGAGAGAGAGAGAGAGAGAGAGAATCAATTTTTATTGAGTTTTTCACATGGCTTTTGTTGCTCTAACATTTAGTTGTGTATGTGGGTGCTGGGGTTTGAACCTGTGTACTTGCGCATGCCAGGCAAGTGCCCTAACCGCTGAGCCACCGCTCCAGCCCCCTCATTAGGAATCTTGATGCTGCCATAAAAAACTGGAAAGGGCTTGGAGGTAGGAGGGTTCTTTTGGGCTTTTCATGATCTCACATCCGAAGTCCCTAACTTAGACCTGCAGATCTTACAGGATTGATGTGAGTGACTGAAGAGAGACTCCGGCCACGTTGTAGGGGAAGGATGGAGACAGCAAGTGGGGCTGGAGCGGAGGGTGAGATGCTGCCGGGTGTGTGTGATCTTTGCCAGAAGAAATGGATAAGGAACTGAAGGCACAGTGCAATACATTAAAATAGTGATCAGAAACTCAAGGTAGCAGGAAAGACTTCCAGGAAACATATAGTCTCTAAGGAGGTAAGGACGGACAATGCTGTGTACAAGAGAATTTGCATCATCTGTATACTCTGAGTGTGTGAATGAAAGCTGGGGCACCAAATGGGCAATATCACTGCAGCCTGAATGGGAGACCTGTCGTGGTTCAGGATTAATTCATTTGGAGGTCAAACTTGAACAAGGAGAAAGTTCCCGAGGAGCAGACAGTGATGTTCCAAATCGTCTGCTCAGTTCATAACCTCCCCATTCCAGTGCTTGCTCCTCACCTGGAGCAGGCCCCCTGAGTCCCCAGCTTCCTCCTGCCTTACCTTACACCACGCCTCTCTGCTGCTATCTGTGAAACGCTGCTGGCTCATCAAGCGCACTGGCTTTGAAAAATCATTATGTCTAACAGTGTGCTGAGCACCTAGCTGGCACTCAATAAATCCTGACAGAATGAGTGATAACCACAGCCAATTTCATACCCTTCGCAAGAAGAGATAGAAGCAAGGAAGGTTGACTTTTAAAATGCTTAACGCGTTGGTTCCTTGGCTTAGAGATGTGGGCAA
Source organism: Aplodontia rufa (assembly GCA_004027875.1). Classification (NCBI taxonomy): domain Eukaryota; kingdom Metazoa; phylum Chordata; class Mammalia; order Rodentia; family Aplodontiidae; genus Aplodontia; species Aplodontia rufa. Next base: position 1,012 of record PVKS010013901.1, on the reverse strand, counting down.
AACGCCTCTGAATGTGCCTTATGGGTTGACATTTGCATTATTAGACTGTGGTTGTGAGTTTGGCCAAGAGGATTGGTTTTGCCTCCTTCTAGGCCACCTCTCCTGGGAAAGCTGCTTGGATGAACTTCACTACACAGATTTCTTTTGTTCTTTCTTTGTTTCTTTTTTTTAAGAGAGAGGGACAGTGAGAGAGAGAGAAAGACCGAATCAACTTTATTTAGTTTTTCATGTGGCTTTCGTTGCTCAGACGTTTTATTGTGTGCGTGGTGCTGGGGTCTGAACCCGCGTACTTGTGCATGCCCAGGCAAGCGCTGTAACCGCTGAGCCACCACCGCTCCAGCCCACTATGCAGGTTTCTGATGGAGCGCATACCCGTTATGAATTTTGTTGCTCAGTCATCATATTAATGAAGGGTTAGTAATAAATATAAAGTAAAGCAAAACACAACAATAAAAACCTACATTGTTTTTGTTTTAGACTTTTGCAAGATCTGCATATGTTACTGGAAAATTTGTATATAATTTTGATGTATACAAATCTGCTAAGACAGGAATCCTCTTAACCACCTGTGCCCACTATGTGCAATCAGTACACACATTTGTGCTGTGCAGATACACTATGCTTGCACTTAGGAAGGGAGTGCTGTGCCCTGGGAAAAGAGCTGTGTTCTCTAGTGAAGCATTTTATTTTTTTCTCTAAATCAAAGATCCCTGACATTCTCCCTTCAAACGGACTCAAGAGGCCAGAACGGGATGTCAGCTGTGGTACCCACAGGGTTGCCTCCCTGCATGTGTTTTGATGGAGGAAATTAAAAAGAAAGAAAAAGAAAAGTAATAAAATGCTTACCTCCCTGATCTCAGAAAAGATAAGGTTTCTCCAAAAAGCACTGAATTGATTTTTCTTCCAAGAGATAAAATAAACAAGCCTCTTGTTTTGCAACTACTTCTTGGCAAGACTTACAGGACTGACCACAGCTGACAGCTGACATGTGCCAATGAGGGAGACACCTGAG